>JAQFYZ010004158.1:0-11699 GCA_034695085.1 Cylindroiulus punctatus | reverse complement strand
ACGCTTTAACGACGTGTTCCAATACGCTAAGTCAACACCTGAGATGCCATGTGGTGGGGGGTTGATTTACGCGAGTATAGAAAAGTTACAACAAAAAGTTAGAAAAATGGAAGTTAAATGAATGTGCCTATAAGTAAAATAAATTATGTAATGATTTGACACAAGGGTTGAGTTACACAAGTACAAAAAAATGAATATAATTAATAATTATATAAATGATTTGCGTAGTTTTTATTACATAATGAAATTTCGTTTAAATTTGTTTCTAACTCTTTGTTGTAACTTTTCTGCACTTACATGTTTGTAAATCAGCCCCACACTACATGGCATCTCAGGTGCTGGCTGGGAATCAGGAATGATAAGTAATTATTATTAATTTAATTGATAATTGTAATATTAGTAATGTTGTATAACGTTTTATAACATAAATGTAATAAATGTTTTATAACAACTAAAGTAAATTAATGAAATAAAATTCACATTGAGCAACTCAATTTCAAGGAGTGCTTGCACACTTCCCAAATCAGTATTTTCGAAAACTAATATGTGAATACCTTAAACTTACCATTTTCTTTGATTCTTCCTTGCAGGACATGACCGTGAAGACTTATAGAACAACAGTGCGAGGTGCGATTGAAGGAATACAGGTGGCCACTTCTATAACACAACGAAACGCAGTCGCAATGAAAGCACGTGGAGTTGTGGACACCTGCGAATCAGCCGCTTTGGCCAGCTGCCAAGTGGCTCGACCAATAGGAACGCAGTTCTACGCCGCAGTGTTGTCACCTTGCGCATCGCTGGAATCACCTGTAATGGGGAGAAGTGCGAACGTCTACAATGGATCTCTGGAAAATTTTCTAATTTCCAAACATAAGTTGGTCTTCGGCTTGAAGATACGGTCCGGATCTGCGGGATGTGGACGGGACGCCGGGGTCAAAAGTCATCTTTTTCAAATGACAACATTGCTCGCCTGCGGGCACCCTGTAGCGATGACGCGTTTGCCGTCACGCGCACCCACAATGCACCTCGGCAAGACAGCAGTGCAAATAGCAGCTGGTTCCAATTTCGAAGTCAGTTTCTTTACCGAAAGATGACAAAGTTCACGTTACCACGTAAGTTCTCAAATCATAATGTAGACAACTCATCTTGTACATTGCATGATTTGCGCAACAAAATCGAAGCAGTCCGAAATGTACCGAATTCACTTGGTGAACGAGTTACACAAATGTTTCCCTGACTGACCCCAGTCCATCGTTTCCTGTTTTTGGTGAACCCCAATCCCTTTTGAATGTTTGATGTCGTGAACACTGTTATTCAGCGATCTGGTTTATTGGAATACGGAAATATAGACCCCTAATACAACGTTTCCACCAGAATTATGAATGGCAATTGGTGGCCGAACCAACAGTTCATTTCTCGGTGGAAACCCAAAACGAATGTTGATTCAACGTTAATTGAGCTTCAGCCACGAACCAATGATTGAGTGACGTCAGGTTGTGTCACCACTCAACTTTTCTATGCTCCAAAGTGGCAATGGGACCCCTACAAATCTTTAGCGTAGTTCCCGTCTGTTACGCTCATATATACAGCATATCATAGGAAGCGATTAAATTGATTAATACATTTGTAATTGCAGAAATTTCAAGTGAGTTGCTATTTTAGCGCATATTTTATGGTTGTATCATACAGGGGCCCACGTGGTAGCAGACGAAACTATGAAGTCTGTGGATGCAAAATTAATGATCACCCTGTAACCCGTCATGCAACGTGAAATGTAGGTTCCCTGTGGAAACACGCAATTTTTGTATTGTGATTAGTGTATTTTGATTGCTAGGAAATTATAATACACTAATTATAATTCATTTTGGTGGAAACGTAGTATTACAGGGGTAGGAGTAGAGATGTAGACCCTCTGTGTGTTTAAAATGAGGCATTCGTTTAATACAAACAAATAACTGTACATATGTCAAATTCAGACTAAAAAATGATGTGTTTGATCGGGGCGTCATAACTTGGCACGGGGATCATCGTTTTCTGGAAACATTTTGGAAGGTCCACATCATTGCTCTACCTTCTCCACTATCCTCCACTCGTCTTCCGTGTCCGAACCTCCGGAGTCTATCGATGAGAAAATATCGATTAGATATTCCTTTAATCACACAAGAACGACCATGCTGTGTCAAAACCGTTAAAAGGCGCTTACCTGGAAATTCTTCTGAAGAATGCAGGCAACACAACACAGGCTTCGTGCTGATGATCCGCAGCAGTGGGTGAGCTACGTGGTCGAAGCCTCGTAGGACGTCAACTCTAGTTCCTGAAAAGGAAATTGAAATGTTTTCCAGTCTCTGCCAACCACTTTGCTGCACTTTACGTTAGTTTTTGACTGCCAGTTTAAAACGGGCAAAGCGGCAGATTGCGGACATCGTACGTACCTCCTATGGCCACGACAAGTTCTGGCCCAGCTCGTCTCGATCGCACAGTCAGGAAACTCGCGTCCAGCACGCTGTTCATTACTCTGCTGCATCCACTCACATCGAGCAGTCTCAATCTGGGGCACTTCTTCAGCAGCTGCAGGCATCCTTTGCTCGTAATATTCTTGTTCCCTCGAACCTGTATCTCCTCCAGTCGCCCCACTTTGGCCAAGGCGAACAACGTTCTGTCTGTGACCTACGACGAAAAGAATGGTTAAGTTGAAGTGACCGAGCGCTGCATCATCCGCTTTGCGTTCTTTTCTCACATTTTTGATGTAACTAATGTCCAGGCTCCTAAGGTGTCGGCAGATGCGGAACGATTCCACACCATCGTCGCTCACTTCGTCCGCACACGCGTAAAGGTCCAAAACCCTGCAATGACAATCGGATTAGTGAGAATTACAGACTTCGGCTGGCCGAGAGCCACAACACCTATGAAGGTTATTGAGATTCCATGATTCGCTTTTTATGACACTTACTCCAATAGCGGACATCCCCTACTTATTCCGAAAAGCGCATAGTCATCGACGTTCGGGTTGCAGGCCAAATAAAGCTCCGTCTGCAAAAGAATAAATGAGCACATACATAACGCCGAAAGAAATCACTGTCAGCTTTTGTAGACCTCACTTCGATTGCTGTTTGATGACCAGTTGCAACAATCTTACCAGTTTGTGTGCTAGACCTATGTCGCCTAATCCAGTGTTAAACACGAATGGATAGCGTGGTCGACAGAATAAGCGTTTTCGCTGATTACAGATTGACAGCTTCCTGAGCTCTGTGCAGTCCTGTAAGAGTAAACGTGATTACAGTGAGAAAAAATAAACTACGTATCTGGCAGCGATACTCGAGCGCGTGGCGCGAACGTACGTTGCAGATATTTCGCACATCCTGGGAAGTCAGTCCTTCGCAGGTGTCCATGGTCAACACTGTTAGTTTGCTGCACCGCTTTCTGATGTTGTCAAAGCCGCGAAGGTCTATCTACGGAGAGAAGGCATACGACACATAAGCACATTTAACATAAAAGCGAGGAAACTAAGGCACCTGTGCCGGATCATTACCTTGCTGCAGCCGGCAATGTTCAGGACCGTCACCTCGGCTCCCAGGTGGTCGAAACACTGCAAATGGAAGTTTTGTGTTAAGTCATGGAGAAGTCTACAGTCAACCGTAAGACAAGAGACGGGTCGCTTACCGTGTCTGGAATCCAGTCGTTGAAACTGAGGTCGATGTAAGTCAACTTGGTGCCCCAACGAAGGAGACGTGAAAGGCTGAGAAGTAAAGAAAAAAAACACGATGAGTTTTGTCGAGTCCTGGAAGGATGCATGTCCGCATAGTGCGGCGATATACCGCGCGCATGTACAGTGTTTCCCCGAAAATATGACCTAACAATAATGTAAGCCATGGCATGATTTTTCTGGTCGCTCGTAATATAAGCCAGGGATGTGGCCGATGTGACAAAATGTGACAATTTGAAACCTGTGTGACAAATGGTACAATTTTTGTAAAAAATGGAAAATAATGTTACAAATACAACAAATAAAGAGGGAAGCCTCTTATGTAAGACCTATCTGTATAATTATAAGGGAGACTGGGCTCAAAAAAGTCTGTTGATGAAGAGGAAATTACCAAAAAGATGAAAAAAGTTCAAAAAAATGTTGCATGCAGGAATGGAGATGTTACATGAAGCCTGCAGTACTAGGCGCACAGATATTGTAAAAGTAGAAGCTGCAAATGCATCATTCAAAACGCCAAGGCAGCAATAGAGCTTGCTGATGAAAACTTAAATCACTTATCCAAAACGTGTGTAAAAAGGGGACAAAATGAATAAAATGTAACATTTTTGCAGATACAGTATATTTTGTGAAAATTTTGATGAACTAAGAATCAATTGCATAACATTTGCATGTGACAAAATGTGACAAATGTCCAATTATTATATGTGACAAAAGATGACATAGCTGGCCACATGCCTGTAATAATAAGCCCTAGTTAAGTTCATCAGCCAAATTGACGCAATTACTATTACTATGCAACGCACGACGAAAACCACAATTTTTGGTAGTCCTTGTGCGAACCATCATTCTTAATTATCGTCATTCTTGTACTTGAAAAATGTATACCTGCAGATTGATGTGCATGAATAAATGTACAGTGGGCACAAATGGTATGTCATGTTTCAGATGACATCTTGTACAATGCTTGCATTACATAGCTTATGTCACTACTGCAAAATAAAATAAGAGCTTCGAGAAGCATTAAATAGGCTTTTCTCCGGCATTGTAAGCATTACAACAGATGTACATTCAACAACTCTTATACTAATTCCAAATTGTATGTGCCTAACATATCTTTGTTACCTTTCTGGCTCCAAATTGCTGCGCTTTCCCAACACCAGCTCCTGTGCGTTGTTGCAGTTTTCGGCTATTTCATTCACTTGCATAGTGGTAGCTCTGCGTCCAGCCGTTGCTGAAATAGTGAAAATAGATGTTTTTGGTTTGTACACTCGCACGTACAATACATGCAACTGCAACTGCCCAGAGTAACCATCAGGTGCCCTGGTCCAATAATGTCAACTCAGATTTGAATAAATTCCAGAACTTACTCTTTCTGCCATCTTGCTGGAAACTATCAGAAAAATCAAGATCCTTCTTGGTGGCAAAGCATCTTGTGGCGAGTCCCCTCCAACGCTGACACACTGTCGATGAGAATGAATATGAAAAAGAGCAAAAATTAATTATCCATTCGGGGTGATATTGATCTTGGGCCCAATTCAAGTTAATACACCCAGTCATCACCCGAGGTGCCATTGTGTTGTCCAAGTACAAAAATGTTACAACAAAATGGAACAATGAAAATTGTATGAAACACAATATAAATTGCAGCAATAACATGCTATCCATGGAGTTGTTTCATCACCCAAAAACTGCTTATCAAAAGTACTTTTTAATCCAAAATTATCCTGTAATTTTAATACCTTGAAGTCACCCGCTGTCACCAATTGAGATGCAATATGGTCGGGGGTAGGTCTATCCAATTACATGTGTTAAAAAAGTAAGGAAAAAATTAAATACTTGTTAAACTATTTAATAGTATAGGGACATACTGACTGGTGACTTACTTCATGGGATTTGTTATCCTGAGGACTGTCATTATGCAACGAAAATGTACTTTAGTCCAAATAAGGATAATTTACCCAGATTTTGGGGTGATGAGTCATCCTTAATTTATTGTATGATATATCTTTTTGAAAAATATTGGGTTTTTCCTTCAGAAATTACTTGTTATTGTGCATATTACTTTGGTGTTCAGTAGCTTGTACTTGATGGAAATGTGGCAAATGTGGAGGGTCATTTGAGATCCCACTTATCCAGGTTCAAATATATTTGGATTGGGGAAACCTGGGTTCAAATGATTCTGGGTTTAAATCCATCCATCATCTTTCTTTACTTTTTGCTGTGACATGGTTGAACGTGGGTAACCTTATTAACAAGTCCTAGTATAACATATATACACTTCCCCCTCCCCACGTGCTGACTGTGCATGCATTGAATTTTAAATTTTTAAAAGCGCTTTTTTGACATGATGTTTTTGTGTTCATGAAATGATGATGAAATATTTGAACTTGGGTAAATCTACTTATCCCCCCAGTGACATCTCAAATGGTGACTGCATGTATTTCATTTTCAATTTTAAAAGGACCCTTTGTGTCCAAATTCAGCATTTCTGATTTGACAATGATGATTTTGTGTTCATGAAATGATGACATATTTGAACTTGGGTAATAATAATAAATTTACCCCCGCCCCACCACGTGACATCTTAAATGGTAACTTCATGTACATGCATTTAATTTTCAATTTTAAAAGTGCGTTTTGTGTCCAAATGCAGCATTCCTGATTTGACAATGATGATTTTGTGTTCATGAAATGAACACGTGTGGGAAAGGGCTAGTTGAAAAATCACAATTTCTAGATTATATGCGAGGGTGCCACTTACCGTTTCTAGCTGTGCACAGATCGTCGAGATTTAATTTCTCGAAAATGGTGAGCAAGGAGTAGTCGTCTAAAACTGAGATTGATGCAGGGGCTGGACGATAAACCTGTGGATAGAAAAGCTTTAACGACGTATTCCAGTCTTTCAAGGAGTGCTTGAGCATTCTCAAAACCACATTTTGTAAACACTAAATTATTGGTGAAATCTTAAATAACTTACAATTTTTCTTGATTCTTCCATTGCAGAGCACTGAGAGGACTTGTACAATAACAGCACGATGTGAGATAGAACTAAAATATGTGGCCACGTGCAAAGCCGCTGGAATAAGACTTCTTGACTGTCACTTGTGGACGCACATGTGGAGTTGTGGACACGTGGGAATCGGTCTCGTTGGTCAGCTGCCAAGTGGGTCGACCAATCGGGGCGCAGTCCGCCTGCAAGGAATTTCTTGACCACCTGGTATCACGGCGTAATCTATGAGCAATAGCTGAGCTGCAAGAGGTTCAAATTTAAGCCTGCACTCTTTGTTCACAGGAAAATTGGAATGTAAGTGACACGAATTTATTATTTCGACTAATCCTATTCTAATTATTCCTACACCATTCCTGGCTGTAGGTTTTGGCTTTCGGATAACCTGGTAAAGTTATGGAGATTGGCTAATATGCCTGGAAACATCTGCTAAAAGAGATCAGCCCTTTGTTGGTGTGGAAAATTTTGTGCTGCTATCCGATAATCTAGACACCTGGGAGGTGTTTCATAACTTCTAAAAATGCAACAAATTAATAATTACAGCTTTTGAGGAATTTGAGTTAATGGGCAGGGTTCCCCCACACCTGGAAAACGTGGAAAAGTTAGGGAAGTTGTGAAGGCCTGGAAAAGTCAGGGAATTAAGATTGCTTAATTTTAAAAGAAAGGCAGGGGAATGTAACAATTCACATGACACAAGACAAACAATGGCAACCAAGCGTGATTTGGATGCCACAAATTCTTAGTGGTTCAAGCATTCTGGGAATTCCTAATTTTCACAGTTTACATAATCTGTCAAACAATGATTTACTAATCTCTCTGACAAGAATTTGGAAACCTTTTCTTTTTTTTTCTGCTGATTGCAAAACCGGCAAAGAAATTTTTTGATGATTTAGTTGCTGGTTCCTTGTTCAATGTTTTGTTCACCTGATGTTTATGGTGAACAATGAACAATAAATATATAATTTTTTACATTGGCATATGTTAGTCATATTTTCGCATTTTTCCGGGAATTTTTTTTTTTTGAAACCTGGAAAAGTCAGGAAATTTAGAATTTGATTTTCTGGGGAACCTTGATGGCTCATGTTACATAAATTAAGTACTTGTTTTCTTTGCTTTTGACAAGTACATGTTGATCTTGTGTTTTCAATGTTACATTTTCAAGATTGCGCCCTAAACAAACAAAAGAAAGTGAAAATACTGCTGAACAATTACATGTATAATGTTTTGGAGAGTTTGTAATAGCGTTCGTATGGTAGTACGGTGCATGTGAAACGCATCTAAACATGAACTGCAAATACAAATAATGGAATATCTCACCCATGTTCTGATGAATAATTGGCAAGTGAAATTTATTTGGATTTGCTGGCACACAACGTAATTTGAAAATTAATATTGAAGTTTTTTAAAAATGTGAATAAAGAGCAATATTTACACATTTATTGTATTGTAGAGTTAAAGTGAACTTGACATGTCCCAGGCATCGTTTTCACCATTATTTCCATTTTAATAGAATATGTGTGGCTTCCCATCACTTTGGCGCTGGTTGGACAATTTGGAGCTCAACATGTTTTTTGCCTCGCATCTTCTCATCGTTGCCTGAAATACCTGGATTTTCTTTATCAGTCGTCATTTTCGGAGTTTGTCGGCAGCTGTCAAGACTGAACCCTTTCACCGTGCCATTAACAATTGCCGGTAGCGCCGGAGGATGCCGAGATTTTTGGAAGGTAGGACATAATCACATTTTCACTGAGTTTCTGATTATACTTTTCTCTGCTGCATGCTATCTGCATTTTGGCTTGATGCACGCATCGGTCTGTGCTTTGCAATGGTTGAAGCTGTGGCTATGCTCTTTTCTCGGTCGTGTCAGATTGCCATAGCGGATGCTTAGGTATGCCCGTGTCAGACGCGCTAACAACTTTGCATGATGGGAAATAAAGGGAGACAGCACCACAAATTTTACCGAGCAACCATCTAGTGTCTCATTGATAGTAATGCTTTTGCAAAGCAATGCGTTATAGCACAATTGAAGAAAATGTCCGAAAGCACCATATAGACTACATGTCCCAAATCATGGTGGCAGCTTGTTCGATACCTTGCGGGATAAGCCAAGAAATGATATTCTATATGAAATTATTGCTCTGCTAGTTGGTGCCCCCACTGTAGTGGAGCTGTCGTTCCGAACTGTTATGAAGTCAGAAACTTGTCCACCAAAATAATACACATGTTGCTGAGTTTGGTGAAGTATCACAAATCTGTGAGACTCGGTGAGTCTAGAGCACAATTTGGTTAATCCCGTGCTTTTGCAGTTCGTCAGTTCAACTCTAAAGCTATCTGCATGTACGTGTGCGTCCTATAGAATTCAATCTGTAAAATAACACTGTCCCAATTAGGATGAAACTCACATACTTAAGATTATGAGACTTACTGTTTCCCTACCAAGTCACCGATGCAGGCATGAAAGAAAGGGTTGTTTAGTACATGATTGGAAGAATGTTAGTGCATTCAGTGTGTGCGACATTGGAATGTTGAAAGATTCTGTGAGTCTTCATGAGGAATATTTTAGAGGCTACATGAAACTTCTAGTTTTTAATATTCGTTTAATGGAGAATGGCCAGGCTGATACTCGTTGTGGTTTTTGTTTGCTTTATGATGCTTGGTTGGTGGCTTTTCTTCTTGCTGGGGCATGTGCTGACCGGGAAAGTCAGGGAATTGGTTCGAAAATCTTAGATTACACAATGCAGGCACCTAGATATCCATGCTTGCAGTGCACCTGCAATTTGTACCTGTGCACTCTGTTTATGCTTTGCGAGAATGTCAAATTGCCTGGTCATTGTAAATTTATTGTAGTGGACACATTTCTTGGCGTTCCTGGTTAACCTGATATACCAACATTTTCAGAAAATCCACCCAGATTGCCGAATTTACCCACTGACCGGCTTCACCTGTTGATCAATGATGGTCCAAACGATGGAAGTGCCGTAACCTCACCCTGTTTTAGCAAATTCTTCCAATCGTACACATTCCAAGGCCCTGGTCATGCCGTGTCTGTCGGTGTACATATTTTCCTACTAAGCTTAATTCATTCATATTTGTCCTCGTCAGTTCAGGTTTCAGTGTTAAAATGTGCCGATCAACGTGTGCATCTCTGTAATGTACATCTAGAAACTGTTTCTACAAAATATTAGTTTTTAGGGCTTAGATTTTAAGCTTTGAAAGCCATGTTTCAAAGAAACAGGGTAAATTTGCGTCCAGCATAGTGCCTGTGAAAGTGTCATTCCACTCGTTACAGTTATTGTAAAATAGCATGGAATTGGTTATTTTCTCTGCCGGAAATTGTCCCGAAGGCATGTTTCTTTGCAATAACATAGTGCCTTCGGGACAATTTCTTACTGAGTAAATCAACAATTTCATTCTGTATAACCAGTCACGGCAACAAGATGTCTATCCTTTTCTTAAATTGTAAAAAAGCTTCATCAAATCGTGATTTTCTTTTGCATCATATATACAATTTGACCCTTGGGGTTTTGCAATATTATTGAGAACATGCCAGATTATATTTACATGTAAGTTTAATCACGGTCAGCCGATGCTGTTTCAGGATCCTTTATGTGTTTCTTGTGAAACAAATGACATCATTGATATTCGGGTTGTTGATGATAACACATGGATCAGCCTTTTTTGTCATTTGAGTCGAACACCTTGTTACCGAGCAAAACGGCGCTCAATGCATCCCACTAAATTGCATTACTCGGTATAGAACAGCACACTACAGGTTAACTACCGGTCCACCGGTTGGTATGCAAATACTGCACATGTGTGGCACGATATGTGCATGTATGTCTTTAAACGTAACTATTTAAGACGAAATGTTTAACAAATTCAAAGTGGACATACAACATCTTTGCACGCAACCAACGATTTTTAGATGAGCTGCTCTTTATTAGCTATAAAATTTTATTTCACTAATTGTTAGCCTCACTGAATCATGTGATAAGACTGAATTCCATATACATGTACATTATTTATGAGACAATATTTCCTTGTATTTGATGTGTGAAAGTCTGTCATCGCTTCCCCTAAAATCCCTATATGGTGACAACTTTGAGCAAATAAAATTGAAATCAACTGATTTAAAAAAAAATGGATTTGCAATTATGAATTTTAGGCCACATCTCGATTACAATTTGTATAGATAGTCGTTAGTTGAGTGTTTATTAGGGGAGTGTGCTTGAAAACTCGTGTAATATGGCACATTTTGAAAGGAAAAATGTCCATTTTCTTATCAAAGTTAATAAAATTGAACGAAATAATGGCTTATAAGTATACGCTCATTAAGAAACAATGCAAGTGATCAATATTACACATAAAAATTCAAATTGGTACATTACATAATTTTGCATATAAACAATCGTATACAAGTAGCAATATTTTACCTTGTGGTACACGAGGTTGGACATGAGGTGAAGCACATGGTCATCACATGTTTGACCACCACGTGTTTATGGATAAAAAACCTGTATCTTTATGAGTATATATGTTCCAGTACCACAAGGGAAAATAATGTCATCATTGTTTGTATGCAAAAATAGTTTAAAATACGTAATGTACTAATTTGAATTTCTTTGTGTAACGTTTACAACTTTCATTTTTCTCTGTATGGGAAAAATGTAGCACCTGATAATGGTGTTCAATTGACCGAAACGTTCTGAAATTTGTACAAAGCTGCCTGGTTATTAAAGCCAGTATATTATATAAGCTTACATCAGTCACAGCCAAAGATGCCTTTTCTTTTCTTATCGTCTTATCGGGTCATTTTCTTATTTTTTAAGGTCAGAAATATTAACAGATTACCATAATTCTGTCCTCAGTGATAACAATAACACGACTGTATTGCTGAAGACGTTTAAGGAGTTTTGGCGAGCGTGTTGGGATGTGCCCGCTCAATTTATAAGGAGGGATCCGACACGGTTTGATGTCCGACAATACTTT
>JAQFYZ010004157.1:0-11702 GCA_034695085.1 Cylindroiulus punctatus | reverse complement strand
TTGATATTAATAAACATTATATTTTTCTCATGAGCAGGTTTAAAAAAATTTTCTACACGATTTATAAGTCAGGGAAACTTACTCGGGTTCTCAGGGAATGTCAGGGAAATGATTTTGTAAATTTGAGTATGAACCCTGTATTATCCATACGTTTCTGGCATGATGAATATTAATTTATGAATCATTATTTTTCTTATAAATATTGAATGTCAAGTAAAGGGTATTAATTAATTTTTATTCATAAATTATCTTATCATCCAACAATTTCAGTGAATGGGCAAAATGAATTTGTATTTAATAATAAATGATTAATAAATAAATTTCATTGTGCCAAAAATAAGATGCTTAAAATGCCACCTTAAAATGGATGGTAACCAAATCTGTCATCTTCATGAAATGTTTCATAAATTTAAAAATAATGATGCTACCCAAAAGTTCGTTTTGTCAGCCCTAGGGAAAATCGTTATTTTCTGTATTTCATCTCGCAGATTACCCTAAAATGTGAATTGTTGAAACTGTTAATCTGGGCAAAAAAAAAATCCATAAAATAAGGAATGGCTGGTGTAAAACCCACGTGATTAAAATCCATTTGCTGCAAGCACGAAAAAGGTTTAGTTTTATCTGCGGTAATAAAAACAGCCAGTGTGTAATATATGTTGCAATGTATTTCAACGATAGGGGGCGCTGCCGTCGCTCTTAATTAGAAATGACGAAAATTATTTATAAGAGATTCGAATGAGATGTCAAAACGACTTCCGGAATGCATCAGCCTGGGAAATTTAAGATTTTTTCAACGCAATTCGTTTAACGCCTGCGTTTTTATATCCACCATTGATGATTTCGTCTTGATTTAAACACGAATATATAGCGTTTAATTTTGTAAGTCACCTAAGGTGCATTTAACTTATTTTTTCAATTTTCGAAATGGTTTTTAGATTTACATTTGGTTACTTTCAAGTAAAACGTACGGACCAAATTAAATATATATAATATATTATTAAATAATATGCATATTAAATATATGCATTATTTGAAAGTACATGTTACATATAACACACTGCTATGGAAACGAGAAAAATTTTCCAATTTTATTTACAGTACTTTTCTCAAATTTTTCAATATGTAATGAAAATGACTAGGTTATAATAAGCTGGGTCGACTCAATTTTAAACTTTTTGAATCAACATTTCTTAAGGCTGTTTATTTTATGGGATTAATTTTTATTATGCATTCAATGCAGGTAATTCGAAGCAAAGAATAATTGAAGATAATTTTTTTCTTTTAAATAAATGATGAAGAAAAAAAACCGATTTTGAAATATTAAAAACTATTTATGATGTCTACAAAAGATGCTATTTTTTGCATTTTATATCAACGCAAACGCTGCTGTTGTCAGAAAAAACTTGATTCTTTGTAAAAAAAAAGAATCCAGTAAACTTCACTGTTATAATTAATCATTGTTTCCGTTCTAAACAAAACACGCAAATTTAGCATAATAAATATACTTACCGGAAATGCCGTCGTAAGTCCACCATTCTTCCCAGCTAGCCATTATGTCTGAAAAATCAAAACAATTAATCAGCAATTTGATACTTAATTTCCAAAGTACATTCTAATAATTCATAATCAACATTTCAATTTTGGACAACTGTCGATAGTGCCGCGAAATTCAAATTTATAGTTTTGATGTTATGCATGAAATCTTAGAGTACAACATTAGAAGTACATGTTTGTTAGAATTATCTATTGAATAATCAATTAATGAAGAAAAAAACGAAAAGTTAATCACTCAATTTGAGACGAAACTGCATATTATCAAACCTTTCTTTGGCAGCACCAGCTTACTTTAATTTCAAATTTAACAAAAGATTTAAAACTATTGAATGTGACAGGGGAAAAATGTTCAGGGTTTTTAAAGTTAGGATTTGGCAAATAATATATTTTTTGGAAGTGATTGGGGAAGACAGTTTTTATCTATGAATTTTTTTTCATAAATTTTAACATGTTGCAATTCAGCGCTAGTGAGTAAAACCTTTCTTTGGCAGCACCAGCTTACTTTAATTTCAAATTTAACAAAAGATTTAAAACTATTGAATGTGACAGGGGGGAAAACGGTCAGGGTTTTTAAAGATAGGATTTCGCAAATAATATATTTTTTGGAAGTGATTGGGGAAAACGGTTTTATCTATGAAATTTTTTTTATAAGTTTCACATGTTGCAATTCAGCGCTTTGATCAACAAAACAAAAAGCTAAACTTAATAAAAACACGCGTTGTTGTTGACACTTTTTCGGCTGTACCGGAAGTTGTCTATGGGCACTTCCGCTTTAATTCGCCCATGGCTGGGGCCAGGACGAGTTTTATGTCTGGTTTTCAACGCCCCAGAAGCTATATAAAAATGCGCCACAAAATTGCCATCATCCGTTTTTTATGGATGTGGGTATATTCAATATATTCGTTCGGAGGCCTAGCAATCTTTCCCATTTCTATCGAAATTTAATTTTAAAACTCCTTTTTTCACTTAACAAACCAAGTTAATGAGCTTCGCTATTAATCTGTACATTTCGATGGCAAAAAAAGCTTTGCAATGCTTTCCATAAAAATGCTAATTCAAAGCTAAAAATCCGTTTTTCATCGCTGGTTATTTCCTTTTTTCCCAATTTTTCTCCAGCAAAAAATTGAAGGTCTTTTTCCTCGCTATTCGGACCCGAATGGCGGAATGAAAAGGTCCCATCTGCCGGGACCTAATTTTAATAAATTTAATCGAAAACGAAAAGAGATTTCCACAAAGCCATTTTTACTATTTTAAATTTCCCATTTTGACCGAATGGCATTTCAGCCCTCGCCAAAAATAAATGCAATGATTGGGCAAAGGTCCGGGAGGGATTCTGGGGGACATTTTAATTGAGAGGGCCTTCCACATTAACACTTTACACAATTGGTGTCCTTAACAATCGAAATATACAGGGTGTCTCAAAGCTGGCAGCGGATTCGTGATTTTTTTGTGGCTGTACTATTACAGATATTGCGATTGGGTTTGATGTCATGAAATGTACATATTTCAAAGTTTTGTTTTGAATTTTCCAGCAGCGACGTGTTTCCGCCTTCCGCCGCTAGAGGGCGCTTAGTCGAAATGTGCCATTTTGCGACTCTACGCCCTCTAGCGGCGGAAGGCGAAGACGTTTCACCGCTGGAAAATTTCAAATGAAACTTCGAGAAATGCTTGTCGATTTCACCAAACTCGATCACCGTATCCCTAATAAAATGGCAGCAAAAAATTCACGAATTCGCTGTACAGGGTGTGGAGAAAAACTGGATTCGATTCAATTCAATGCAGAATCGCTAGAGAGCATGGTATTGAGAACGTATTGATTGCTAGATGGTTTTTATGTGTATTTGCACACTGGACACTTACTGTGATCATGTGTTGGATACAAAGCTGGTGGCAATTTATACACAATGGATAGGTTTTACTTAAATGTTTAATGAAGAAATCAACGCCCAGATATCAAGTTTGATAATGATGCCAGTATTTGGTTCGCAAATTTTGTTATGGAAGCATTTTTAAAGATGGAAACATCATGCCAGAACATTTTGAAAAAAATTAAATTGCCAGCATCGCTCTGAAAAGTCTTTATTGTCCTCTGGGGCATTGTTATTTAACTGCAAAAATCCCAGCGCCATCTATGATGATTTATGTGCAACTGGGAATTCAGCACTTAAGGAAATATTGCAATTTATGATTTCTTCGTAAGGGATTTTTCGACATTACTGACATTAGCAGTACCGTCACCATTTCTGTTATACATGTACATGTACATGTACATGTATATGGCATTTGGTATTTGCTTGCATTTCACATTTTTAAATAAAACAAGTAATTCAAGTAAACAAGTGGTAATATAGTTGTATCAACAACATTATTATCCTAAAATGCAATTTCGTACGTTTCATTTTAGCTACGTACATTTAGTATTTTTAGCCTTTCTAGATAAAACAAACAAAGAATTTAATCCATTAATGGTTGGCTCCATTTCGGTCATGTCTAAGGTCTTTTGAATTTTTTTTCTCATTATGCAAATGGAAAGTTTAGCTTTTCGCACATGTATAATTTTTATGGAAATTAGCGACCTGTTGCTCCTCTTACCCGAATCATTTGCTAATTGTTGAAATTTTATCCGTAGTATTGAAGATGACAAAAATTGCGTTTAATAACGTTTGGGCGTATTACGAGAACCATTAATGATTATTAAAAGCAAAGAAACAATGTTTTAACACGCTTGACTCTTTGTTTGCATATCATGTTGAGGAATTCACCTTCTTTTTACACAAAATTTGCATAACACTGCAGTGTGAATTGAGATGTATTTGCAATGTATAGTGAAACATATTGTGATATGTATTTTGAAATACACATTTCAATATATGTACATGTGTTTTGCAATATATATTGCAATACATTTAAAAATTTATTTCGAAATTCATAATACAATACATATTTTAGTGCCAATCCAAAGTTATTTTCCAATGTATTTCCAAATGCATTTCTTGCTATGCATTTTAAAATGTATTTCAAAATAATTTCTTTTCCATATGGGATGCCTTTTTGGGTGGGCAGACATTATGGGCAGATGGCCCCAGTCTGTGATAAGATGACACTGCAAGATTTATTAGATTTCGGTATTTTTTAATTAAGGCCTAGGAAACGCCAGCATCAACGTATATTTCTAATTAAAAATAGTTTTGGTTTTCTTTTTTTTTTCTCTTCTGAATTGCTAACTCGTATTACTAAGACAATGATTTTTTTAGTTTGAGTCTTCTTCTTCTTCTTCTTCAATCTTCGTCGCTTATCACTCGCTTTCAATTAACGAAAACTTGACGCAATTTATGAACATTTTTCGTGCGTGGCTGCTGCGATTTTTTATTGTTTGTTAGGCGATATACAATTATAACGACCTAAAGTTGTTTTTGGTCTCTCCTACCTACGTGCGCTCCATGTCTGCTTTAATTACAATCTTTTCTCCCCTTTTCGTATATATTAATTAAAGCAGCGGCCAATATTTAATATATACATTTCCGAGAATGCGTCGGGATGTAATTAAAATGTGAAATACGAAAACGCCTCGTTTTCAGACCGACCTCTGGTTAGCTAATGGACCGTTAAATAGGCTGCATACTTAATTTTTTATAAACGAATGATTTGAATTGCACGAGTGCACTTTTCAATTTGTATGCGTGTATTATTTGCCAGTCATCTTATATGGAAAAGAAATGTATTTTTAAATGCATACCTAGAAATACATTTTAAAATGCATGGCAAGAAATGCATTTGGAAATACATTGGAAAATACCTTTGAATTGGCACTAAAATATCTATTGTATCATGCATTTCGAAATAAATTTTTAGATGTATTGCGATATATATTGCAAAACACATGTAAATATATTGAAATATGTCTTCCAAAATACATATCGCAATATATTTCACTATACATTGCAAATACATCTCAATTCACACTGCAGTTATGCAACTTTTGTGTAAAAATATTATTTTTAAACAAAATTCACTGACGAGTTACCTTAGTGAGGTTTATTTTGTGAAATTAATTTGAAATCTTATCTCAATTAAAGCTGAAATGCATTAAAATATAGCTTAGCATTAGTATATATTTCGAAATATATTACAAATGCATTATACAGTTTGGCGTATACATTTATAAATCCATTTAAAATATATTTTCTTAATTGAAATACATATTTCAAAATGCATTTCAAATACATTTTGCAAATTGAAATACATTGCACAATGCATTAAAAATGCATTTTCTTTGGATATGGGATACTCGTCCTGAATTTCGAAAATTTCACTATTTTTAGATTAGGAACAAATTTACTGCTCTTAGCCAGACATTTATTATGCATTCCTATTTTTATCCATCAATTTTCTACACTTCTTTCCTTACCAACCGAAGCAAAACCAGTAATTATTACCACTGCTGCATCGATTTCCGATGTTTTATTAGTGCATCGATTACTTTATCAGCCCCAAAATATCACCTATCAATCCTTTTGACATGTAGCTTTGCTCTAGAAAGTTTCTTTTAAGTTTACAGGCTTCTATACTTAAATTCCCTATAAATTTCCCCGTTTGTTCCCACGACATTATTTAGGTATTCCCAGTAAATATCCCCCAAGACATTTTTTGTAATTTTTGTTCAGAAGCTTCCTGTAACTTTCTTCTAATTTCCTGGATTTTACAGAGAAAGTACTATTAGTTTCAAAGCTCATAGCTATAGAAAACTTAACTTGGGTCTTGTGAGACTTTATAGTTTTGTCATTTTTCATGAAAACGAAAATTATCAAATTTGTTGTCTATAATATTTTATAGCATTTCCAAATTTCACTATTTTCATTTTTTGAAGACCATAACAATATTTTTAAAATTCCAAAAATTTCAGTTAACTATTTGATGAGAGTTTGATCAAACACAAGTCATGTCCTAATAAAAAATCAAAAACAAACAAACAAACACCCAAAGTGAAAATTCAAGTTCGTTTTTATATGAGGTCGTTTTTATATGGGGTTTTCCAAGACTCTTCTTGGATGTTCCTGTTTAATTGTTAAACAAATGAAAGGTGAAATAATGTACTATTTTATTCTACCGAAGGGCATATTAACAATGCCTGATTAGAAATTCTCATCTTATCATCATTTTTAATTGTGTTGAAATGTTCAAATTGCAAATCAACTTTTGAAAACTGTTGGCTTTTCTGTGGTTAATTTCCTCTATATTTTAGCCAGAAATATAATAATATCCCATACGAATTTCCTGTGCTGTTTTACTGAGGAATTTCCCAGCCATTTTTCGTCTTACATTTACTTTTTTGCTTCGTTGTTTTTTGATTTTAGTATTTTTCCCCTTCTACTCGTTTCGCAGACTTTCAAATAGGACGACTATATTCGTGCGTCGTTTTAAATTCAGCGCAATAATAACAACAATAATAAAAATAATAATATTAATATAATGCACGTTCGCTCGCACGCCCATTTCGTCGTTATTTATATTAATGTTTTTCTCGCATCACTCCAGTTGTTTCTGCTCCGCTATAATTTATTTTTGAAAGTTGGCAAAAATGAGTGGAAACGAAAAAATAACACGAAAAAAGGTTTGGATGTTCGTGGGGCGTTTCTGCAGTTCGCAAATGGGCCTGTGTACGCAACAAATCGTAAATTACGACTTATATTGCCAGCTACAAGTACATGTAGCTGGGTCCTCCCTATCGAAACTTTTAGCATTACTCAACGCATGGTTGGGCGTAATAAATAAAAAAAAATAAAAAAACATTTTATTTTTTAAAAGAAAACATCAAAAATAATGCACGTTCGTGAAATTTCATAATCCAGACCTCCAGTAAGCTGATATGTATTTCTTTTCGCAAAATAATGGAAAGAAATATACACAAAATGTGAAAACATATGCAAGGAATTGCATAGGCGAGAAGGGGATGGCTAGCTTTAAAGTCAGCAACATAGAAATTCATTTTTAGGTTAGTTTTGGTCAGTGTTTAGGTAATTTTTAGGTTAGTTTTGGCAGTTTTTAGGTAATTTTTAGGTTAGTTTTGGTCAGTTTTTAGGTAATTTTTAGGTTAGTTTTGGTCAGTTTTTAAGTAATTTTTAGGTTAGTTTTGGTCAGTTTTTAGGCAATTTTTAGGTTAGTTTTGGTCAGTAGGTGACATGAAAAAGAGAAATTTTTTCAGCTATGACATTTTTGTGTATATTTAAGTCGGGTCGGAATATAAAGATCGTATGCACATTTTGATTGGGGCTATACAGGGTGGGGCAGAAATGGTTCACTGATTTAAAATTGGCGCTGTTTTAACATTTTCGTTGGTGGTCGGCCAAAATACACACCGATGTGTACAGGAATTCCTAGCATTTACGTGTTAATTATTTATAATTATTGGTTATAATTATTGTTTTAATGGTGTAGATCCCTATGTTTTTGGAAAATCTATGGGTCAGTCAGTTTGCAGAAACGTCCAGATAGGGTGTGAAGACTTTGCGACGTATAAATGAAGTTTTTATTAAATTTTAAATTACTCATCAAACGACCACAAAAAGAACACAACTGTTCAATAATTTGTGACGTGAATGTGACATCTCAATAGGGCAACGATTTCTAACGCAAACATGTAGTGCTTGCAATGAAAATTCTCTTGAATTTGTACTTATGAGTTTTCACTTTACGAATGGATTAATGGCAATTAAATCGACTAATGAACATTTGGGAGTTCGAGTTTACTTTTCAAGTTGTGCAATTGATTCTGTTCATTCTCCGAATTGGCACGATCAGACTGATTTGTGGAATTTGCAAAAAAAAAAAAAAAGAAAAATAGATCCAAGAACTCGTTAAGTGCTGACTGCATACCATAAACTAAGTGCTGTCTTTCCCTCTACAAATCGGATTAGTTTTTGGCCGACCACCTATAAAATGCCAAAGCCGCGCCAAATTTAAATCGTTTCATTGTTTCTGCCCCACCCTGTACTTTACAGGGTTCATAAGCACCTGGAAAGTCAGGGAAGAGCAAAATGGTCAGGGAGAGTCAGGGAAAACTACGTTTATTGCTGTAAAATCAGGGAAAGTCAGGGAAAACTACGTTTATTGCTGTAAAATCAGGGAAAGTCAGGGAAAACTACGTTTATTGCTGTAAAATCAGGGAAAGTCAGGGAAAATAAGTTTTTTCAACAAAATAAAATAGAAAAATAAATTCCATCCAAAAAATACCCAAAAAATAATTTTTTCACATGTTTATTAATTATTTTGAGATTTCTGCTGACCATTTCCAAAAGTTGATATTAATAAACATTATATTGTTATCATGAGGAGGTTTAAAAAAATTTTCTACACGATTTATATATCTGGGGAATTTACTTGGGTTGTCAGGGAAAGTCAGGGAAATGACTTTGTAAATTTAAGTATGAACCCTGCTTTAGTACCCTTCATCAGAAAATCCTAACCTTTATTTAGTAATTCAATTCAGCACCCTATGTAGGACTAAATGAGTTTAAATCGCACTAAGTAAAACTTATAACACATTATCTGAATAGTAAGTAACTGCGAGTTTGTAAAAAACGCCAAAATTTAAGAAAAGATGCCAGGTTTTCAATATGGCAAAAATCTAAGGTTTAATCTGACATGCCTAGTGTTGAAATTGTGTTATCGCCAGTGTCTAGTGAATAATCCCGACGTGTTACAAGCGTATAATTTATCAAAGTTTGATCTTTAACATCCTTATCTTTTGGCGATAAACGCGCCTACCCCTTCACTAATTACGTACATGACAGCAACACGTTAATGATAAAATTTAGCACAAAACTGAACAAAAGCATGAAATGTTTTGACAATATTTGTTTGACAAGAGCACAAAAGTGATTGTTGGTGATTATTATTATTAACAAACAGGAAACGTTCAAATATTGAAATAAATTTTTCGGAACTGTTTCTCACCCCCCCCCCCATTCCATGTCATCATTTTGTCATAATTTGGAGACACCATAATTATGACGTAATCATTGACCAAAAACATTTTTTTTTTTTAAATTACAGCAATTTACGAATGTTAGTGTAAAGTTGTATCGAGGAGCACGTTGCCCCCAAAACTAAGAGCCCCCTAAGGGCTAATGGAGAATGTTCAAATAGTCATCACGTTTTGGAAACTTTTTGGGAACTTATTTAGCGAAACTCGTGTATAGAAACATAAATGTTCGTACAAATTACATGAATTTACGAATTTTAGTGTAAAAGTTGTATCGATATGCACGTTACCCCAAAACTAAGAGCCCCCTAAGGGCTAATTGGAAATGTTCAAATAGTCATCACTTTTTCAAAACTTTTTTTGCAACTCGTTTAATGAAACTCGTTTATCGAAAACAGATGTTCGTAAAAATTACACGAATTTACGAATTTTAGTGTAAAATTTATGTCGAGGTTTACGTTAACCCCCAAACTAAGAGCCCCTAAGTCATCACTTTTTGGGGAACTTTTTTGGAACCTCCTCTGCCATCAGTCATTTTGCCATAATTTGTTAAAACGGTAATGATGACGTGATGATTGACCTAAAACATTCAAACTTTTTAAAAAAAAATTACATGAATTGTAATTTTTATTATAATTTTATTAAAATTATTACAAGTTGTGTCGAGGTTTACGTTAACCCCCAAACTAAGATCCCCTAAGTCATCACTTTTGGTGAACTTTTTTGGAACCTCCTCTGCCATCAGTAATTTTGCCATAATTTGGAGACACCATAATGATGACGTAATCATTGACCAAAACATCTTTTTTAAAATTATAAAAAATAACGAATTTAAGTTGTATCGAGGTGCACGCTACCCCCAAAACTAAGAGCCCCCTAATGGCTAATTGGAAATGTTCAAATAGTCATCATTTTTTCGAAACTTTTTTGGAACTTACATCTTTTTATCGAAACTTGTTTATCGAAAACAAATGTTCGTAAAAATTACACGAATTTACGAATTTTAGTGTAAAAGTTGTGTCGAGGTTCACGTTAACCCCCAAACTAAGAACCCCTAAGTCATCACTTTTTGGGGAACTTTTTTTGAACCTCCTCTGCCATCACTCACTTAGCCATAATTAGGAAAAACATCATATAATGATGACGTGATGATTGATCTGAAAGATTCCAACTTTTTAAAAAAAAAAATGAATAAAAAAATGGGGAAGGGCTATACTATAGTGCCTGGTGTTTGGCGACGTAGTTTTGGGGGATGGCCTGTCTGTTTGAGTCTCCCAAAGTTGCCGGATGACCTTTGACCTCCGGTAACAATAACAGAAAAGCGACAAAGTATTTTCTTACCGGCGACGTAAATGCAGGTGAGCTGCAAGAGGATGGCGACGAACGTTTTTGTCGCGAGTGTCCGGTGATGTCCGGTTGCTCGTCGCGACATTGACGACGTCGATCACATCCGGTTTGACCTTTTTTTCATCGGGAGGTCAAAAAGGCCTTCGTCGCGTCGACACTAAATTCCGAGCGACTCGTCGCGGCCGGCGACGAAACCATCGCGCGCGACGAAACAATCATCCGAACCAAAAAGAGTTGAAAGAGTTTGAGCGCGACGAGTGAATGCGACGTACGGAGGACGTCGCGCACCTCGGACGAGCGAATGAGGAATGAGCGACGAAGGAGTCGCTGCTCGGCTGGAGAGCGACCACCACCAGGGGGCGCTGCCAGCGGCGGGCGCCATCGACCCATGCTCAACAGCACTTGCCACACACTGAAAGTCTGAAACTGATTTGGTCCTTTGAGGACTTTCGAATAGCGTGGCATCGCCTATAGTGGAACCAAGAAGTGATGGAACTGAAGGTCAGCCAATCAGAGAGATGTACTACGTGGCTTGTCGGTTAGCGCTTCCATGTTTCTTCGGTCGGGGAAAGTCCGGTCGGTAGCACTGATGGTACGCAACTGTAGTCGGCTCAACGGGAGATGAGAAATTCTGACAGCTAATCAGAGAGATGTGGCTTGTCGGTTAGCGCTTCCATGTTTCTTCGGTCGGTGAAAGTCCGGTCGGTGGCACTGATGGTACGCAACTATAGTAGGCTCAACGAGAGATGAGAAATTCTGACAGCTAATCAGAGAGATGTGGCTTGTCGGTTAGCGCTTCCATGTTTCTTCGGTCGGTGAA
>JAQFYZ010004156.1:0-11703 GCA_034695085.1 Cylindroiulus punctatus | reverse complement strand
ATGACATGAGTTGACATGAAAATGTGGAATTATTTTTCTCGCGCTTCTATCTTTCATCCGCCTCCGCTCAATGGCGCCATTTGCGGCGACCTGGACGGATGAATCGCAAATAGGCGATCGCATCCTATTGGTCTGAGCGACGCCATTTTTTCCGCTCCTTATTTGTGACGACTATAGATACACGTACAATGATGTAGAAATTCGATTTGAAGATAATGGATACAGCATGGATTTAATGGATTTGAAGAATGTTTAAAAATAGTAAAATAATGAAAGGATAACCAAAAGCATATTTCTGAAGAAGAAAAAACCCGCTGAAGTCGAAATGTTTTGCAAAACCAGATCACAAATGATGAATTTTAACACAATAATTAGCATATTTTTATATGCAGCTGTAGACGTATAAATTGAGAAATTGAGGCCTCTTCATGCTTCTAAAAACGAGGCTTTTAGCAAAAGATTAATTAGTGACGTGTGCATTTTAATTTAATTATGTTCGAGCAATTAAATTCGGAGAGAGAAATTGCATGAAACGAGGTTATGCACATAACGTGGTAAGTATTTTCGTGCCCTTTAATTAAACGGGATGGGATATGCACTTTTTCGTCAGGATTCATTAATAAATTAAAAATTTCCTTTAATTAAGAAACCAAACGAGCCCAGAAATTCGTTTATAGAGACCCATATTCTCCAGCGTTAATAATACGAGAGAAAAAATAGAATTGGGCAAAAATTACAAATTACATGAACCGAAGTTACAGCCAGATCCGGTAGCAGTAATTAAGCCATTTATTGTGTCGTGATTATGTATAATAAAATGTATAGGGCTCCGTGTACGCTGTAGTTTCATACACTGTACGTCCCAAATCTAGTTTCTGTTTTCACAAGTAAGATACCCTCTTACTTTTTGGTAATAAGGAAAGATGGAAAAAAACGTACTTTGCATAAATCCATCCTCGCAATCGATTTCCTTGACGAAATCACAGCAAAACTGCTCAAAATTCCTCAATAATTTTCCAATAATTTCCTCAATATTTTGCTCAAATAAATACGTTTATCGTACAAAATGTTGACGTGCAAGCTTTAATTCGCCTTAAATAATGCTCCACTAACCAAGTCACTACAATGATGCGAGTTTACATACTTGTAGCGAAATTATTCAAGCCCAGGAAGTGAGTTTGAATGCATTCCATTATTTATTGAGCTCGAGTTTCTGACCCTCTCTTCTCCAAAGTCCATTTTGTGGGGGGTTGACATGGCCTAACATGGACAAGGAGAAAAAACGTGAAGGAATTTGCTACCAAAATGGTTTATTGTCATAGCCTACTCCCAAGCCCTGTTTTTTTGCTTTGTCCGGCACATTGAGGTAGCTTGAGAAATGCAACAGGTGGACATCTTCGACGTTGACAACCGAAAATCCTATATGACATGCTATAGACTTTGACAATGTTGACAGAAGAACAAAGACCAATTTTAAAATTTTAAAATGCAGTATGCGAGCATATTTTGTTGGAAAATAAAGCACCGAAATTATAATGTGGAAATAGTATCTGCAGAAGTAAATCATGTTTGAAAGGATAAGGTTCCAAAACTAATCACCACAAATTGTAACTAAGACATTTGATAAAGCTGTTGGAAGAACGAGGTGAAATAGAAAAATTATAATCAGATAGAAAGAGAAACATTCATCACAAATACTCGTCACTGTCAATGTTTTTGAAAAACGAATTCTTTCGACAGGGTTCCCCCAAAAACTCAATTTTTAACTTCCCCGAAAAATGCAAAAATATGACATATGCCAATGTACAAAAAGATATATTTCTTGTTCATTGCTTATAAACATGAGTTGAAGACAAATTTCAATAAAATGCCAGCTATAGAGCACACATTTATTAAAAATTCTAAATTTAGAATTTCATTTCAATTCATTGCTTGCTTTAATTGATAGCTTGAGCTTCTTGACTTTGTGTCTAGAAATTTGTTAAATTTCCCTGTTTTTTCAGGCCTTTCCAACCCCTGATTTTTCCAGGTTTTCCAGTTCCTTGGGAACCCTGCCATAGTAGTAAATACATGTTAATTTTTTTGGAATTTCTTTATATGTCATATGTTAAATCTTAGTGGTTTTCAACCATTCCAAGTCTGATTCGGATTAGTGTACTCGCTTTAGGTAGTTTCACCACCCACGCCTCCATGGGACAGTGATACGTGACACGTGTCCATTTTGTTGTCGATTCGTTTCAAACGCCCACAAAACGGATGTCGTGCACGAAATAATGGTTAGGATTTCGCGCACCGAATTTAAAACGCCCACCCCCGTACAATATCCAATTTTCGTCTAATGACCGGTTGCGCCATTCCCCGTTCATTCACCGATTACAACAACTGCTAGGTAAATGCACAGGTCGGGGAATTAAACTTCATGCTCGGAGCACGATAAGTAAATATTTGAAAGTGACGAAATTTCACATTACGAAGATTCACAAACTAATTGAAAACACTTAGATCGCGCCCATTTAAACGTTTATAATTGTTTTAGCGTTAAACATAAATTCATTTCAGAGCACACTACAGATATATTATGGATTGCACCCTCTACAAAAGTAATTAAATGGGCTTTTACTAACGACTCATAAGTTAGCAGTGATTGCCTGGCTGATGGGCAGCAAAAAAAATAATTTTTTTTGTTGATTTTAGTTAGGTTAGGTGAACAAAAAGGATCTCAAACAGGCAAAAGACGCAGAAACTCCCCAAAATAAAGTGGGAAAAAAAGTTAAATGAAAAAGGATGAAATTGTGACATAACTGGTGTCATTCTTATATACTAGACAAGTAGGATTGTAGCATAGATAGTGCATGATGTACAAAATATGCACATAATACACTATCTATGTTACAGTCCCACATGTCTAGTATATAAGAATGACACCAGTTCTGTCACAATTTATCCTCTTGTTTTACTATATTTTTCATTTTACTTCTTTTATCTCAACCCAACCTGAAGCAACCAAAAAAGTTATTTTTTTGCTGCCCCTCAGCCAGGCAATCACTGCTAACTTACGAGTGGTTAGTAAAAGCCCATTTTAATTCGTAGATATACAAGGCGGTGCAGGGTCCAATATGTAGTGCAGTTATAGATATCTTTAAACCAACAAAAAACGGTTATGGATAGAAATTAGAAGTTTCATAACACATTGAACCAACATTGTTCAAACAGATACCTGATCTCTTTCTGTAAAACCTAGGATTGCGTGGAAAATTGGAAAGACGTTTGGGTTAGGGAAAAGTGATTCGTTTTGAAAAAGACAGGGAAATTCGTCGTGTCAATATTACATTTGCTTTCGCATACTGTAACTAGCTGCGTGTATTAGTAGAGACAAAAGCGTTTAAGATATCAAAGAGATGCCACATACAGTCAGTTGTGTTTTAAAACTTTGTAAGCGCCGTTAAATTTAGCAGAAAAACACCAGAAGTTTTAAAATCGATGTTTAGACTTCAAAAAAAATCGCTGGACAAGACGAGCATGTGTGAGCACCGTAAACAGGAAGAAGCCCAACCGGAAGAACAATTGCCTTGTGTTTAGTGCAGCCTTCACGCTCGTCTGCACACCTGACTTTCGATCAGATAGATTTATCGCGAATTAATAATTCATTCATTTGATAAAATGCGGTCGTTAAAGGGTGACACGACGCAGTCGGACGACCCTTAAGGTGACCACTAAACAAACGCCATTCAACAAAACAGACTACACCATTCTCATCACGTATGGAGATACAATAACACTACTGCTATAACACTGTTAGAGTTACAAGGACAAAACTTTGGAAAAATGATAGAATAAAGTCTGTATTTTATGTGCAAGTATTTGGTTTCGTTTCAAATTAATTTTAATGATGAAAGGATTTCTTGGTCACCCTGTAGTTATTTGATTTCATTAGTTTGCACAATACATGTACGTAATTTAAACTATTCGATGTCAAAGGTTACTGAGCTCTGGTCAGACATTTGGAGTTTTATTCAGCTACAGTACTTTTTTTACAAATTTCAAGTTTTGCATTAGATCTATTGAAAATTTAACGGAGCAAACTAATTTTTGCATGCAATCATGCACTGTTTACATAAAACTGTTAGTATTAATTTTCAATTTATGACTTCATTATCAGATGAACATTAATAACCTGCAGGGTAAAGTTTAATTAATTAACCGTTTTGTGAAAACTCAACCTCGTATATTTGAAAGAACAAAAAATAAATGAATTTGAGTAATACCACGTTACATCGTGCGTATTTTATTACCCTATACTTGGAGATACAACTATTTGGGAGTTTCGATATCTGATATGAAAACCATAACATATTTCAGCATTTTACTTCTCAAACCCGCAGCGACAGGAGATATTTTAATCAAGTCAGTCCGGAAAACAATTAGTTAATGAAGCTGGGTGCGTAGGTAAGATCATTCATGCATTAAGTAATAATTATTAATTTATGTGAAACGCAACGCTGATTTCACGCGTTTGTATTATTAATTCATTGGCCTTGGAATCGAAACCATTGAAATTCGCTATTTTAATCCCTGTGTCAGTAAGTGGAAAGAAAGAGTAAAATTCTAATAAGATCACTAATGATACTTTACTCCAATTACTCCATATAGAAAAAAATCTAAACTTTACAGTGTACATTAAGTTGAGTTATATGAAATTGGCATGTTATGAATTTCGCAAAATTAACACACAATATTCCTAATCTTTCAAGTGGCCATGTATTTCATGCCGGAAACGGTCGTCATTGAAGAACCCATAGCTTTTGACAAAATTAAAATTGAGATTAGTTCAACGGAAGTTAATGACAAAGTCACCGATAGGCGGCGCTGTCTCCCGTGCATTTTCTGTCCCAAATTTAACAATGGCTGCCGGAAGAGGAAGTGCTGCGACAGGGAAAATACTTGCACGTGTATTTGTTTTGGATGCACAGGTTTGCTACAAATTCTGTTTACCATAGAGGACTCCGCACATATAGCCAGACAATGGATTAAGACCATATCCTGACATAACATGTTTTGGCACAACTCATATCAGTATCATCATCATCATGAAGAGGGCTAAGCAATAACTGATTATTTTTATTCTGACATGTCGAAATTTAGATATCATTGTGATATCCAAACAGTCAAGTCTCTTATCGTCAAGTCAATTCAAACATCTCCACATTTTAGATTTTAAGAGAAATTAGAAAAAGCAGATTGTGGATGTCATGAAAATATGTGCAAGCTGGAACTAAAATTGAAGACTTGAAATTCAACCGAATTTAAGTATTAAAATTAAAATGTAGTTAATTCATGCAACATGCATGATATACGAACTCATATTCACCACCATATTCAAAGTGCACTTCAATAATGTTGTTTCTCCATGTTCAATGAAAAGCATATCAAATGTGTAGATGCATGTGTGCCAATGTTGAAAATTAGTCAAGAACTTCTAGATGGAATTTTTAAATTTCACATTTTCAATTCAGTAACGCCTAGACAGGATATTTGCTTTGTTTAAGTTCGCGAAATAAGGGGATGAGATGAATGTTTAATTCATTGAAAAAAGTTCAATGTTCCAAGCATCTTTATAAATGTATTTGCAATATAAAAAAATTCGATTTTACTTTTTGCAGTTTTATTTTACCACCTTCCTAAGACTTTTTTGTATAATTCATTAGAAATGGAGGGGAACCAGCATCCTGACATCTTTATACCAAGTATAAAAAATAAATAAAAATGTGTTTTACGGTGCTTTCACGCGTGAGTAACTTTATCGAAAGCATGCAGTCATAGAAAGTAAATCATTTTCTGGATGAAATCACCAAAAAGGTGAAATTGATTTCGCTATTAAAAACCAAGAGATGGCATAGCTTGGGAGATATAATCTTGGGAGTCGTAAAAAAATTCGCTATTTGAATTCGAAACGAATGTTCTCTCTACATTTCGGACTTTTTTTCATTTTCCACATATACTGTATAAATAAGTGCCATTTAAATGCGGAGTGTTTAGGGGCTCAAAGCTGACCCCTAAGCCTAAGTCCTACCTGTTTGAGTGGCCAGTCTACCACCTAGCACCGTGGGATATCGTGGGGGACTTTTAAGGGTGGAATATTTTTAACCCCCGAACGACCTTCAGCTGCCAAAATGCATTTGCCCCTTAACAGGTAATGTCAGGCCCACTTGTCCTTAGCACAACATGTAGTTCTGTGGGTGACCCCTTAAGGAGGATTCTGGGTGCCTTTTTTAGGATTAGGAAAAAACTATTCAAATAAGCATAGGCTCAGTGGGGTTTCTACATTCACTTCCAATTGGTGCGATTAAAAAATTTCATTTCATTTACAACAACTAATGCTAAACCATAAATGACTATGCATTACTATGAGCAGGACCTATTTGTTTTGGAAAAAATGATCAAATTTCAGGTCATAGATTGCTAAACACAGTATTTATATTACAGGTAGTATAGCATATATATTATTCCCATAATGGTGAATTAACGATCATGCAAGCTGCCCAGTTTGGTCGAAATAATTTGATGTTTTGAGAAAATACATGGAACATGTACATTGCGGACACCGAAACAACCGAAATCACAAAATACGCAAAAATACCAATACAATTTAACAAGTAGGGTTAGATTAGCTTTGGCTAGGTGTAAAAATGCCATAAAAAAGCTAGGTAATTAGTATACAAGACAAGCAGAATTGACACAAATTAGAGTAGGGCATATACTCTACAGCATGTCAACTGTTTGGAGCTTATAAAGAATGCACGTTTATTTTAAATATAAAATTATCCACAAATATTTGGTATTTTTAACTTATTATTTCCAATATTCGATGCATCTCTTAATGCTAAAAGAGTAACCTTCCGTTGTTGCTCAGAATCTACTAGCGACAGCTGAATGTGATTTTTTGATTAAAAAGATTCATTGACTTCACTTTTAAATTTGATGTTATAGTCTGTGGTCAGCACGCAAGGAGCAGAACTTCCAAGAACATCACTTTCGCATATTTGCAAAATGCACGGAATCTGCAGATGTCAAACGTGCATTGGTTGTGAAGAAACCATTGTAAAAATTGGCCAATTTGGAGGGTGTTGTACTGGCTGCCTCATCGGATGTACCTGTTGAAGGCCGAGGGGGAAACCCCTTGAGCCGACCACAAATTGACCATGACTCACCTAAGCATCGCATTTTGAGATCATGATTCAGGGGCGGGGTTGTTTGTGGGAATGAAACGTACTTGATGGGAGACCCCTTACGATCTGGAGCAGCCAAGGGGTTACTCATCACGAGGTGGCTAACCTTGCTTTGGTTATCGAGCCTTGGCACGATTCGATCAATTTGATGAAAAACAATATTTGCGAAATAAGTTACAGCAGACGAAAGTGGTGAAATTTTGGAAGAAAGGAATCCATAATGGCACCATGCGGATTTCAGGTGCGGAGTATACCACTCAAAACTGACTAACCTATAACCTCACCAGGTTTCGATTTCAACGTTCACGATTTTCTTCAATAACATTAACAAAAATCGGAGCAAAGTTTGATTAAAAAAGTCAAATAAAACGTTGACCTGCGGGCGAATGAATTATTTTAAAATGCAGGAGCTGTAATGTCTTTCACAATTGGGATTAAAACAAAACGTGGCTTAGTTGATATGTCGAGCTCCACAATCAGGTCAGGCTGACATACCCTCCCCAAAATATAGATCAAGATTGACGCAAAAGTTGCCTGTCTCACTGCAAAGGCAAAAAAAAAACCAATGCAGTGGAAATGATGATTGAAACCTTCAAATATGACCGATTATGTCAAAAAATAATTCCAATTTTTTCTATGTGTTGATTTCAACGAGTTATCTCCATATCGATGATGCTATACAGATTCATTACTCCAACAACTCCAAAGCAACTTCGATATTCTTAAAATTAATGGCAAAAATTCCATCTGAGACTGCCCAAAACTTGTAAATAGTTTAGTTTCAATAGGATTCACTATATTTACGTTCAATATTTAAGACCTCATTACACCATGTCAATACAGAGAACTTGGTTTGATCTTCCAAGGAAGGTGGTTGTGTGGTTGTCCAATTCTTAGGTGGTCAAAAAAATTCACTTTTTGATGGACATCGATTATGTGCAGCCCTTATACTATTGATGAGTATCGTAAACACCAACTGCAGCACCTTTGAACATGTGTCGTTTACGAAAGACATCGAGGCAGTGACTGGTGTAGTTTTGAACAGGCATGGTTTCATCGCAGTCAGGTGCAATACATTATTCGCACAAAATTTCGATGATCGAACAAAAATTATATGAAAAAACATCAACATGATGTAATTAGTGTCAGCCACGAGCCCTCTGACGTGTCGTGACCTGCAGAGAAACCACATTTACCCATTTTGGGTAACTTTCCCACACAGCTTTGGGACTCCCAAGTGGCCATAGCCACCTTAACGAGAAAAGAAAAAAATGGAGTCAGTTCAACCAATAGGATGCCATTTCCTGTTTGCGATTCGTTCATTTTGAGAGGGCGAGCCTTAAGGGGTGCCCACTGCCGAAAAGCGCTTTAGCAAATCGGAGATCGGCCCTACAGTGGTCGGACCAGGCCTCGCACATGTGACTTATTGGCTCGTTCTTGAGCCCGCGTAGGGCTCCGATCAATGAGAACTGAAGCACTACACTCATGATTTCACTTCCTGTTTTGATTTTACTTTTAGTTTGTCATTAAAGCCTACTATTCTTTGGAGTTAAGTTCTCTCCTAATATGCTCTCCAGTTCAGAAACAAGGACCAGGGTCGCACATACAACTTATAGGCTCCCGAGCATTCACGTATCAGAGCTCATGTATACTTCGTTCCCCGTGGCAAGTATGGCCATGGCAGCTATTTTCATGTCACCAACTAATATAGGTTCGGAACAGCATGGACAAACGTATCGATAAGCGAAATCCCCTCCCCTGAGAACTTATGTATACTTCGTTCACCGTGGCAAGTATGACTACGGCAGCCATTTTCCTTTCACCAACTATTATAGGTTCGGAATAGCCCGGACGAACCTATCGATAAGCGGAATCCCTCCGAGAGCTTGTGTATACTTCGTTCATCATGGCAAGTATGACTACGGCAGGCATTTTCCTTTCACCAACTATTATAGGTTCGGAATAGCCTGGACGAACCTATCGATAAGCGGAATCCCTCCGAAAGCTTATGTATACTTCGTTCACCGTGGCAAGTATGACTATAGCAGCCATTTTCCTTTCACCAACTATTATAGGTTTGGAATAGCTTGGACGAACCTATCGATAAGCGGAATCCCTCTGAGAGCTTATGTATACTTCGTTCACCGTGGCAAGTATGACTATGGCAGCCATTTTCCTTTCACCAACTATTATAGGTTCGGAATAGCCTGGACGAACCTATCGATAAGCGGAATCCCTCCGAGAGCTTATGTATGCTTCGTTCACCGTGGCAAGTATGACTATGGCAGCCATTTTCCTTTCACCAACTATTATAGGTTCAGAACAGCATGGACGAACCTATCAATAAGCGGAATCCCTCCGAGAGCTTATGTATACTTCGTTCACCATGGCAAGTATGACTATGGCAGCCATTTTCCTTTCACCAACTATTATAGGTTCGGAATAGCCCGGACGAACCTATCGATAAGCGGAATCCCTCTGACTGGCTGTCAGAATTTCTCATCTCTCGTTGAGGCGACTATAGTAACAACTTACTTGAACCCCGCAGTGTAGACGAACCCCGGAGCAAATAGTTGTTCGGAGACCCCGAGTGGTGACCCGGCCCGGGGCCAGGGGCAGCACCCGACCCCAAGAGGGGGCAAGAGGGCTGTTAAAAAAATTAAAAATCTGTTAAGCCAGTCTGGGGGTGCTACGGGGAATACGAGGTGCAACAACAGGTAGTTAGTCGTTTGGTAGCCACCAGGTGAGCGAATGAGATGAAGGTTTTTGGAGAGGAAAAAATTGGCTGCTAGGCGTCGTCCTCTTCGCCGTTGGCCTCACAAAAATCTCGCTCATTTCGGTGCAAGTTGCAAACCTATTCACTCCACTCTCCCAGCCTGGCACGCTTCGATGACAATTCAAAAATCAAACCAATTTTAATTAATTCCGAGGATTTTTTTCTCCATCTCTCTCTCCATCTCCATCTTAATTTTTTTTTTTGCAAACAAAAAAAAACACGTGCCTGGAGCTTATCCGGATAACGAAGCTTGCCGAATTAGGCTAATTGTGATTGAGAGACTGAAATTGGCCGAAATAGCCATCGGTCAAGCGGTCATTGAGGTGTCCGATTTTTTTATTTTTTAATCAAACTCTATCTATGTGCAGTTTCGGTTTAGTCGATACCGACAGTGCTTCACATCAACTCAAAACCAGAGGATCTTGGTGAATTTTGGTGAATTTTGCTCCCCCAACACCCCCAACCCCCCTCGACAATTTCGAGAATTTGTGCTTCGCCCCCCTTGTGTCGTGACACTACGAATTCAAAGATTGCCAGGTTGCCGGACTATTACTCCTTCACGTCATACCTCTACAGGGAAGAAAACACCAACGAAGAAATTAACAAGTTTTTCGTACATTGTATGGTAAGTCCTGAAACTTTTCAATGTTGCATATAGTTTGATTTTGCTAAAAATGTTCTGGAAAATATTTAATTTTCGATTGCATCCACTCGTTGGATATGAACAAAATCCATATTTGCATGTTGAGCAGAACTTAGATTGAAATCGTAATATTTAAAAACAAATATCCTTCAAATCTGAAACTGTAATGGAATCAAAATTGGATGGAGCACATTACGAAATAATTGAAATTTAGCCTCAAACAATAATTTTAAATATAATGTAAATTAAATATAATCTATTCATTACAAGCCCACGTTCAGCATCAGTGATGCCATGTGGTGAAGGAGGTGGGGGAGTAAGAGTAGAGTAACAGGGGGAGTAATAGTAGAATAAAAAATTTCTGGAAAGTTTTTGCCATAAACTAACTTAAATTGAAGTTCAACTGGTATGTTTCGATGTTGGGATCGTGTTTCGATCAAGTTCTTCCCAAGACTTGATGCACTTTCAATTTTTCTTGAAAAATTATTTTTTAATCTGCATTCGATGTTTTATTCGGTGGATAAGGTGTGGGTATTTTGGCGGGTAAAACTAAATTATATCAACCTCCTCGAGGTAAATGAATGTAGATATGCTCTGAAGAGTTGCTCAATTCCAATTGATATTGACCTTATTGATCGGTACCTAGCAACTGCTTCAAACAAGAGGATAAACTTGGCTTCTTTTAATCCAGAGTAGGGTGATCCAAAAATTCAGGTCGGTTTTCCCAGCTGACCACTGTCAACCTATATATTGTGTCCTGATTTATTTATTGACGTATTGATATTATTTATTGCGAAGAAATTACTGGAGCCATCCACTAACGGCTGTGAGCTCAACGTTTGCAGACACCCTGTACTATAGCAATGCGATTATATAAAAATTTCCCAAATGAAATTGTTTCAAAAGAACTGAAATTACTCATGAAATAACACTAGCTATTAAAAGTCCGATTGTATTCGATTCAACTCAACTCTGGAATGAATAGAATGTAGATCGACCTTAACCTCCCATAGGGTAGGCGTGACGTTTCGCAGTTTAGCTTCCACTTAATTAATTTT
>JAQFYZ010004155.1:0-11704 GCA_034695085.1 Cylindroiulus punctatus | reverse complement strand
TTCAAAATAACTCCTCAATATCCTAAAAAGTCATTAAAAGTACTTCAAAATAACTCCTCAATATCCTAAAAAGTCATTAAAAGTACTTCAAAATAACTCCTCAATATCCTAAAAAGTCATAAAAAGTGCTACAAAATAACTCCTCAGTATCTTAAAGTCCCAAAAAGTCCAGCAAAATAAGTCGTCAATATCGTAGTCATAAAAAGCACTTCAAAATAAGTCATCAATATAATGAAAAGTACTACAAAATAAGTCGTCAATATCGTAGTCATAAAAGCACTTCAAAATAAGTCATCAATATAATGAAAAGTACTACAAAATAAGTCATCAAGATCCTAACAATTCATAAATATTATTACACTGTGTACCTTTTTAGGATATTGAGGATATTAATAAGGTCATAAAAGTATGCAAAACAAGTCCTCAATATCCTAAAAAGTGCTGAAGTTAAATCAGTAATTTTTTTAGAAAATCAGTAATTAGTAATATTCTTAGAAAATCAGTAATTAGTAATATTCTTAGAAAATCAGTAATTAGTAATTTACTTTCAGCTAAAAAAACATTGCATTTCCATTAAGCTGAAATAATTTTCGTTCACTTTAGTACATCTGGTTTTTTTTAGAGAAAACCCATTTAAAACTTATTTAAATTTTGTCAATCGTGCAAAACAATCTGTTTTGTGCGAACAAATCCCATGATTTTTGATCTGATTTCAGTTTTGGTCATCACTTGGGTCCGAACCCTCGGTAAGAGCGTAATACCCGAACGTTCCCAAACATAATCGAAACTGCAATAAACGGGGCATTGTGCACTGACATTATTATTGTTATTATTATTATTGCCATTATTATTTCTCCATTGTTTTTTCCGTGATGCTGTTTCCGAGCTTGATTCGTCCCTACTTTGCATTTGGCAACTTTCTACTTCATTGTTTTCATTTATTTTTTATGTTTCGTTCCCTATTGTCATTCTAGTTTCCTGGTTTCCTGCAGTCCTAAATACCGATGGCAACAACAACGACGCCGGTTTTAATTCCTGCGTGTTTTTCCAATATTCGAGCATTGTCCGAATTTCTTTTCCTGAAAATGCACCCCTGTCACCGGCCATGTGTAAGAAAACAAAACTGGGTAATTATGACGGGCACAGGGCCGTGTGCTGTTGTCTAAACTGGATTCGCCAAATTTGCGTTTCCTGCATGCGACATAATCGTCTTTATGTTTTTTCTGAAAAAAAGCAGATTTTGATGAGCGAAACTGGCCCGACCTTCGGCGCTTGTGTCACCATTTGACGGTAACGAGGTTGGCACGCTTTGCCAGTTTGGATCAACCATGATCCTTACTTAACGAAGGTTTAATTGGCAATTAGCGCGGTAATTTCGCCTAATTTCACGGTTTCTGACAAGTGGCGAATTACCTGAACATGGTGAAGGGCACCGGGACAAATGGGGACTGCAAATACAATGGAATTTGCACAATGTGAAATTAGTGAATTTTTTAAAAAGGATTTGGGGATTTTTCAGCTGTGGACACCCTGTACAATTACAGGGTGTGTTGCAAAACGAAATAAGTGCATTTTTTCAAAAAGATTTTGGGAATTTTTCAGCTGTACAATTACAGAGTGTGTTGCAAAACGAAATTAGTGCATTTTTTTCCAAAAGGATTTGGGGGAAATTTAAAGCCGCAGACACCCTGTACAGTTACAGGGTGTCTGTGAATGGTTTGTAACATTTTCTCAAATTTGTGGATTTTGTTAAACCAGATTTAAGGGAATTTTACGAAATTAGTGTATTTTTTCCAACCAGATTTGGGAAATTTTTCAGCTGTGGACACCCTGTACAATTACAGGGTGTGTTAAAAAACGAAATTAGTGCATTTTTTTCAAAAGGATTTGGGGGAAATTTAAAGCCGTGTACACCCTGTAGAATTACTGGGTGTCTGCCAATGGTTTGTGACATTTTTCAAATTAGTGCATTTTGTTAAACAAGATTTGGAGGAATTTTACGAAATTAGTGCATTTAAAAAAAAAAGATTTAGGGGAGTTTTAATGCCACGGACACCCTGTACAATTACTGGGTGTCTACGAATGGTTTGGGACAATTTTTCAAATCGGTGCATCAATTAAACCAGATTTGGGCGAATGTTTCCGCTGTGGAAACTCCCTCGATAGATGTGCCATAAGGGGGGCGTGGCTATCGCTGTACTAGCTGGATGACCTAATCCATAAGCTGAATCTCTGTTTGGTCATGACTCGCTTCCATTCTTTAGTTTGAACAGACAAATGCGTCATTTTACATGCTGATTTAGATGTAATTTCGTTTCAGTCGCTGGAAATCACAATAACTATTATTAAATTTCGAATTTTCCCGCAAATCGTTGCCACAATCAAATCGGGATCTATTTACGCCATTTCGATGGAGGGCCCGAAAACCAGTCAATCAGCGCAATGTGCGACCCTGGCCGGTATCGCCACGCGCATGCAGGCACTCGTCCGTCAGGCGGCAGCACAGGTCGCCTCGTCTCAGGTTGGCTCTAAACCCCGACTCGGCATAACATCTACCATCTTCAAGTTCGCAAAATTATAAATCAACGAGATATCGATGCTGATTCGAGCTTCACGGACATAAAGTAAACCGTATCGTGATTACTAAATCAGCTCGTAAGGGTTCCCACTGCCTTGCGAAGTCATTGTTTACTTTCTCAGGCTCGTGATTTCCGCGTCAGGTTTTCGTTACACCCGAATTCCAAAATTCTATAACGGCTGTTTGTACGTTAGGCGGTAGATTGGAAGACGCTGTGTTGTTTTCGGATGTTTTTTCGCTGAAATTTCGACGCTGATCAACGGCCCGGCCATGGACTCCACGGCCTGCGACGACCCCAGCCTGCCTGTGGACTTCGAAGCCAGGTAAGCCGCAAATAATTGCCACTATTTACGAATCCCTCATGGCCGATCGACCAGCCATCGATCGGCAGCTCAATTTTGAAAACGGCCGTTGACGGGCTCAGGCGGATGCCGGGCAACGACGTGTTTTATTCACTTCGGCTGCGCTTATTTGATCCCCGCGTGTGTGGTGAGCAGCTCGCACCCACATTCGTGTCACCCGCGCGAAGCATCGCACTTTGAAGCCACCGAAAGGAGTTTTGGGGCCAAAAGTTGCTGTGTCCATGCCGGGCGACCCGAGAAACGACACCAGGGGGCGCCGCCAACATGTCATCTCAATGGCTGACAGATGTGCACTTTTCAGATGAGTGTACAGTGTATGTGTTTGAATTTCAGAAAATGCGACTTTAACACAGAATCAACAGTGCACGAAGGGAGCGTCCCTTATGGCATTTGATATTTTAGTTAAGTTAGGGAATTGCCAAGAAAACTTGAGCATTCCATTAATACAGTCCTGGACAAAATGATAGGTTCACCCCAATTTTTCAAGATTTCTTGAAAATGTGGGCACCTACAATGGCAATATTGTACTTTGGGACTCCTCATTATAGCATTAAACAGAAATTTGAATAGGGAATTAGGGAATTGCCAAGAAAACTTAAGCATTCCATTGATACAGTTGTATACCAACTTGGTGACAACTGGGTAGTGATTGGCTGGGCATTATGATATTCAGCACATGCATGCAATTTTAACAACGTCTAAAGCAAGAAATGGCTGCTGTTGGTCAGCTGTGTGAGAGGTGTCTGGCTGATGTTCAATTATTATGTCATAATCTGCATCACATGATCCAGGGCCTGATGATAAGAGCTCATCTATATCCAAGATGCAATCAAAGAAAGAATAAATGATGATTCAGCATTTTGTCTTTCCTGGTAATAGGGGTTCCATTGCTGGTTCCTGTTGACATTTGCATTAACCTGATGTTTATGAACAATGAGCAATTAATATAGCATTTATTACACTAACATATGTCATATTTTCGCATTTTTAATGGCCAGGGACATTTTTGTAAAACCTGCAAGTCAGAGCAGTTGAAAATTGAATTTCTGGGGGAACCCTGAATTTAGTCATATTATTTTGCTTATTGATGCTGCAATTTTACTTTCTGTATACACCCCTATTTAATTGTGCTTCTGGAATGTTGCTGTAACATTTGTGTACCTGAGCATTGAACCTACCACATGGCACCTCTTGTGCTGCCTGTGGGTGTATCGAATTGAATAGAAAATTTGATCCAGTTTTGGTGTGAACTCCTGTGAGTTGGGCCTCTTTTTGGGAATGGGTTATAAGGCCATCGATTACCTGGGGGTTGGGGGCTAATCCATATGGAATTCGATGCTTAAGAATTCCTTGAACCTGAGGTCAAGCCTCAGCCTCTTGAGACGACACCTGAGAAACAGACATCTGGTAGGGTCCCTGTCCTTCCTTCGATGGTAACACGAGCTGGGTCCCTTTAATCTCTGTTGCCATTGTCATCATCAGCCCAGATGCGTGCAGTTGCGGACTCTTCTGGATCTCAGTGAAGGGCTCTTAAAGGGCCAAGGAGGGGCGTGGAACGACCATCTGCTACTGGGGTCCATAAAAATGAGCTGACACGTCTGGGTGGGGGGTCACCCTTGCAGTATGTGGGCAGCAGATGTGGACGTTTTTTTCAGTAGTCATTGCTGATTTTTTGCTCAGCCTCTCATGAGAGTCATTGAGATTCGTTGTGATTTACTCATGTACAGCTGTACATGTATATCACTATTAACCGATATCCACCAGGCAGGGTGGAAATAGAAATCCCCTGGAAGTCATGGAAGTAGATATGGCCTGGAAAAGTCATGGAAATGGATGTGATTTGGAAAAATCATTGAAGTAGATATGGCCTGGAAAAGTCATGGAAATGGATGTGATCTGGAAAAATCATTAATGTAGATATGGCCTGGAAAAGTCATGGACATGGATATGACCTGGAAGCGTCGTGGAAGCAGATATGGCCTGGAAAAGTCATGGAAATGGATGTGATCTGGAAAAATCATTGAAGTAGATATGGCCTGGAATAGCTAAGGAAATGGATATGGTTTGGAAAAGTCATGAAAATTGACATGGCCTGGAAAAGTAATGGACGAGGATATGACCTGGAAAAATCATTGAAGTAGATATGGCCTGGAAAAGTCATGGAAAAAGATGACCTGGAAAAGTCATATACGTGGATATCACCTGGAAGCGTTGTGGAAGTAGACATGGCCTGGAAAAGTCGTGAAAATCGTTCAATATGTCAGGAAAATTTTTTTGACCTGATGAATGATGGCCAGAGTGAATGAGGGTTGTCCGAACGATGATATCACCATTGGTGACTTTTATCATACGTTGAATCCATCACATGTGATAATTTAATCGCATTAATTACATATTGATTTCATATCAATCATATTACTTTTGTGGACTCGATTCCATCCTTGGTCGTCTTCCGCTCCTTCTCCGTTCGGAGGCGCTGCTATAGTCGCCGCCAGGAGGCCCTCCACATTCCGGATCCAGCACCGAGATATCGCACAGCGTAGCTTCCTATAAAAAGAGGACGATGAGTAATCCGACATGACACTGGTCACCATGGCTACTGGCGCGGAGGATGGGGGAGACGCCGCAGCATCCCTCCGCGTAAGCGCCGTTGCCATAGCGGTGGATCACTACGCTCGATCGTGTCGAAGCCGTTGCCGGAACGGCTTTGTCAGCCATTGGGCATCATCTTCTGTGCGTGGATTCCCGGAATGTGCCACGTTTCTTGATATCTGAAGGGAAAAATGCTACGAGGATCAGCGTAATAGACTAATCTTCACCTAATCGTAACCCGTTGTCTTCCTCCCGCACCTGTCGAGTGACACCATCGTTCCACCGAAGAAGTATCGGATGAGTTTGCTGTAGGATCCAGGGACCAGGAAGGCTGCCTGTAGTGGAAGTGGTGGTTGACCGCATCCCACACCGATGCCGGGGTTTGGTGTCCTGTGCCAAGTAGGTTAGACGGGTTTTAAGACAACTGATATACGTATCGTTTCGGCTTTGATTGCCGCATGTGAATCTTCACCTTACCGATCATTGACCCAATGCCGGCTGGTGTCTGATGCTTGCTTCACCAATCTTCACCAATTACACGTCTCTCTGTCCTGCGCTGAGTGGTGCAGTCTCTGCGGACTTTTCAAGAAGTCACCTGATTTTAAGGCAGCTGATATGTTTTGATTGCTGTGTGGATCCTCATCCTACCTTGATCATGGGCTCAACGCTAACTGTTGTCTGATGCCTGCTCGACCAACAACGTCCATCCATCGCTCTGTCCTGTGCTAACAGCAAACTTGGAAATTCAAGAAGACAGCTGATTCTGAGACAGTTTTTCAAGAAGTCAGTTGATTTTAACACAATTTTCCAAGAAGTCAGTTGATTTTAAGACAGTTTTGAAAAAGACAGCTGATTCTGAAACAGTTTATCAAGAAGACAACTGATTTTAAGGCAGTTTTTCAAGACGTCAGTTGATTTTAAGTCAGTTCTTCAAGAAGACAACTGATTGTAAGTCAGTTTTTCGAGAAGACAACTGATTTTAAGACAGTTTTTCAAGAAGTCAGTTGATTTTAACACAATTTTCCAAGACGTCAGTTGATTTTAAGACAGTTTCCAAGAAGACAACTGATTTTAAGGCAGTTTTTCGAGAAGACAACTGATTTTAAGACAGTTTTTCAAGAAGTCAGTTGATTTTAACAAAATTTTTCAAAAATACAACTGATTTTAAGACAGTTTTTCGAGAAGACAACTGATTTTAAGACAGTTTTTCAAGAAGTCAGTTGATTTTGACACAATTTTCCAAGAAGTCAGTTGATTTTAACACAATTTTCCAAGAAGTCAGTTGATTCTAAGACAGTTTTTCAAGAAGACAACTGATTTTAAAGCTGTTTTCCAAGTAGTCAGCTCATTTCAAGACACGTTTTGTTCACCTCCTGTGAGCTTTCCGTGTCTTCCCTGCGACCAGTCACCAGACTGCACTTCTGGAGTCTGGATCATACTGAAGACATCAGTTTTCTGGGCTGCTGCTGCTGCTGCTGTTGTTGTCGAAGTCGTTGGTGGTGGTAGATGCCACGTTGTCGGTGCTGCGCATCTGCTCTCCACCAGGCCCTCGCCCCACTTTCGCCTCTAAATTCGGCGATTTGGTGGACCTGCCTACTACCAGCAGGGTGGAGGCAGGACCATTTTCGTCAGTCTTCGAGCATCTTCCCGAAATCCTTGAGCCAGCTCAGCCCAGCTGCCATAGTTTCCTAGTCCGTGCTCCCAATTGGAGGGGGAACCGCATCCTCTCCTGACTCCATCCCTCGTCCTGGTTCCTCGTACGTGCTCCTGGACCTGAAACTGGAAAAAAGGAGGATTTGGGACCTTCCTTCTGCTAGCCTTGCTCCATCCCCGAAGACAAGAAAAATAAGTGAATACTGAGCGAAAAAAAAATGTGAAAGTTTTCCCTACAGGAGCTCGTCCTCTGTTCGTGTCCCACTTGTAAACGGAGTTTTTTGTTACCAAAGTTTTCATCGCTGCATTTCGGATTTCTGTTCATCGTCTCGTCGTCTTCAAGGACTTCTCTTCGCCCCCATCATGTTGCCACTCGAGCTATCAGCGACTGAAATTGGACCAGAAATTTCAGAAAACTTTCAGCGAAATCACAAGGAATACTAGCTGCTATGTGACCCCGCGACCTTCTGCTGGCCCCAGCCGCGATGTCCTTCTATTACAACACGTACCGGGGCTCCAAGAGCCTGCCCAGGATGTCCAGGTCGCCCACCAGCCTAGTCATCCCGTTCAGAAGGTAAAACTGTCGCATTTTCCTTGCTTGGTCGTCCGGAATCAGCGTGCCTGAAATGGGATTAACGATGATGAGATCGATTCAATCCACTTTGATATCCATCACATCTGAGGTGACATGTACAAAAATGTTACTGCAAAGTGAAATGAAATACGTCAGAATGGCATATGCCACATACATGTAAGTGCATGAATTATGCAAGATGTGAGGGAGGCTCTGTTTTTCTTCTTATTTTTGGAGAAACTATTTGTCCCTGCAAATAATCCTGCTTTTGGGATGGTCCAGATGCTGTCGTGATGTTTCATCATGTTCTCATCATTTTGGTGATTTTCAGACACCCCTCCCATGGTGTAATCGTTTCTAGATACCCCCTGCAGTGGTGTAATAGTTTTCACCAAAATTCGGTTAAATGATGCTGGATTTCAGTGAGAGAAAAAAAAAACATTTTAGGAAGAAAAACGCGAGCATGGGGCTCTTTTTATGTTATCATTGTTATTCTTTTTTGAGAAACAGTTTACTTATCTTAGTCCTACTTTATGAATGTTCAAATATTTTTTTTTGTGAGTCACAGACCCTATTGATGACCTAATCTTATTTATCAAAATTTTACCACGAATGCTAAATTTCAGACACAAGCAAATTTTAAAAGGAAAAACGTATGGACGAACTTTTCCTCAAAACTGATGCATTTTATCGCCATGTTTTATACAAGATCGACCATGTCCGTCTGAATAAGTCATGGAAACAGATTTCATCTGGAAAAGTCGTGGAAATCGTGCATTTTTTGGGGGGAATCATTACTGTTTAATCATATTTTGGATTAGCACCCAGCTTTTGTAGTAGTTTTGTAAAAAAATTAGTCATGACGTTTGTTTTTCTCGATTTCAAATGCATTTTTCTGGATAACGTCCTGGAAAAAAGTCAGTTTGAGCAATCAGGAATCCAAGTTGGACACGATTTTGTGTGTTGGTGTCATCACCATGTGGGGCTGGCCCACGCCACGTGGCATTGCTAAATTGAATCATGTTCAGCCCAGTTTTGGTCGACATTTTGTTGAAAAAGAGGAACTGCCTGGTCTTGCAATTGGCACTTTTTTTGGCTGCTATTCGTGGTCCTCTTTCAATGGTTGCTTTGAATCACGCCATGCACTCGTCTGAGGCTGCCATCAGCACCCGATTAATTTTTTTAATGTTGTTTCGGATCTGCACACGTGACGCACTTCGTGTTTACATGTTTCGAATCTGCGAAGGAAAAGTTTTCATTTCATCACGTTGTGACACAGGCAGAATAATGGGCGCCTGTGCAGCGTTACGAAAACACGCTGCACTCTGACCCCGGTGCTCTTACCAAGTGTCTTATCTAGTCCAACAATATTGGGTTTCCAGCAAACGAGCCTGTGGATAAGAAACATGTTTAGGAGTTTTGGTCGGAAAATTAGCTTCCTATCAATTGAGATGACAGGCTGAGGGACGATCACAAAATCGTGGTTTTCACTGCTTTACAGACCCCCAAATTTCAATTCCATGCACTGTTAAAAATCTGCTACGTGCATAATTTCGAGTTTTCGACAATATTGTAAATTTTGAATGTGGGGCAGGCAGTGCCCACGCCGGGCTCGGCACTATCTTCGCGGAAACGTTTGAAAATACATCAGATTTGAGGTCACTCTGATAATTTCGAGGTTCAAACAGGAAGTGTCGATTCCTGTGAATGGCGAGTTGCTATAAAACGTTATCGACGGGAAAGTTAGCAATGAAAAATTACATTATTTTGCGAAATGTGTTTGCAAAATACAGGCGTGATTCGACGTTGCATATATGGGTAAATGCAATCCTATATTGTCACAATCTCCAAATGACGTTAATGACCTCATCATTTTCATCCTCTTCAATTTCAAGCTCCTGCAAGTGATAGTCGATAGTTAGTGCACAGCTATGAAGGCCCCAAATCTCTATAAAAATGACAGTGATGACAGCTTTGGTTTACCATCCCATTCAGCATCCTGATGCCACGATGATGCCAGTCATGTAAACGTACATGTAGTTTGTTGAATATTTCAGTCAGGCTGTATTGTAAAACAACGTTTCTCCTCCAATTTAAGAGACTTCGGGTTAACCTGCTGCAAATTAAGCAAAGCAATCAATTTAAATCACATTACATTGAATATTTTTGGTGTTATAACTACCTCCAAGGGTGAGAAGTTTAAAAACAATGGATTTTGGCTAACTAACAGATGCTTGTTTCCACCACATGAACCAATATAATATAAGTGTCTACAATGCACTTGATATCTCTTGATGTCACCTTCATGAAATAATTTTCTATATTTTTATGCATGTTGAGAATTTGAAGAATTTTTTGAATTATTTGTACTGTATATGTTAAGTATTTAATGAAGGTTTCATTTCTATTTATTATTCAGTTTATAAATATTATTGTTAAACTAAAATGAGCTACGGGGGTCAGCATGGTGTTATAACTGAACATTTCCAAATGCACTTTCTCTGTATTTTTGCAAGTCGACTTGGCGTAAATTCGTTATTACAGAGATTTCAGACATCGATTTAGAAAGTGATTGTCAGTTCCTCGAAGGGAGGAAGTGCGACGGGCAGAGGGGAGACGAATTAAGCTTAATTAAATTAATCGAGATTTATGGTTGGCATGGAAAGATAGCGAACGTACTGGTACACCATTGGCTGTCAAGTTGACCCGATGATTCATCCCTGGGCCAGGGTTTTATCCTCTTTGTGCATGTTTAATCCATCCAAATCGTCCATTTCGGTTATGAATCGATGATGTAGGAGCTGATCCAAAAATAACAAAAAACAAATGTTAACAAAGACTTAATGTATGTCTACATTCACTATTTGTACATATTGCTGCATGTTTATTACCGCAACTGTCCATCCAACAACTGCACATGTCCATGTTTTCCCTCAACTTCTGTTGAGGCTGGCTTTCAAAAATATTAACAACGATAAAAAAGGGTTTTGCTGAACATGCAGGTCGTCTGGTGACCCTAACCATAACAATCCTGAGTATAAGTTATTTTCGTTTGTCTAATTTTGACGCAGCTTTCTCCTCGGGTAATACAGGATGCGCCGCAAATCAGACCGACGCCACTTTTTGAAGTTTCTCCAACTGTCTGCCAAGTTTTGGGGCAGAAATAGACGAGAATTGCGTGCTTTGGGGGTGAATTTTGGCATTGCTCTAGGTCACGCTCGCACGTCGAGCCTCCACAATGAAAACCCAACGGTTTTGCATGCCCGTTTATTCGTACCAAGGAAGGGGGGTGCCAACATTTTTCTTTGGCGCAAGTTATACATTACCACGCATGTTTTCAGTGGCGATATCTTCACTTGTTCTGGATGCCCGTATTCTTGAAATCAGTTGAACGGTTTGGCTTGCAGACTTGCATGTAGGCAGTTTACAAAAGTCAGCGGTGCCAATTGGAAAACTGTTGAAGAAACATGGGAGAAATGAGAAAAATTCGGATATTTGTATGTAAAAATGTGAAGAATATCGTAATGTGGACCTGATCCCAGTGATCCAGTGCTGCAACTTGCGGCGTTGATAACAAATAACACTTTTGACAATGCTAAAGAGATCTCAGGGATGTGGCCGATGTGACAATTTCTGTAAAGAATAGTCAATTGTATTCATCTTAAAGAAGATCTGTAAAGAATAGAAAATAATGGGACAAATGCAACAAATAAAGAGGGAAACCTCTTTTATTCATGGCCTATCTGTAGAATTATAAGGGAGACTGGGCTAAAAAAAGTATGCTGATGAAGAGGAAATTACCAAAAAGAGGGAAAAAGCCCAACAAATATTGCATGCAGGAATGGAGATGTTATATGAGGCATGCAGCACTAGCCGCGCAGATATTGTAAAAGTAGAAGCTGCAAATGCCATCATTCAAAGCGGCAAGGTGGCAATAGAGCTTGC
>JAQFYZ010004154.1:0-11707 GCA_034695085.1 Cylindroiulus punctatus | reverse complement strand
TCTCAGTAATTTGCGATTATTGACTGTGATCACAGCAGTTTTAAAGGGTGTATCATTTTCACGTTGAGCCACTGTATTTCAAAATACATTTCTTTTCCATATGGGAGATTAAGCATATGGCAATTTTGTAATCAAATTTCAACAGAACCATTTGATGACTCTCATAAAGCTGATAATAAGTTAAGAGGTAAATGACATCCAGATCAAACAACACCAAGGAGTTGTCCGTGCGAGTTATCCACGTAACGTACTGTAGGTTATTTTACTGTTTTACTGTAGGTAAAACAGCGAGCGCCAATATCACATGGGCACAAATTCAAGTAAAAAAAGACACCAGTAAAGGAGCTTGGCCAAGCCCTGCAAAAGTAAAAATCATGCACAAGAGCACAAATGAGAGTGGCCCCTGATTAAACAGACCCCAATATACATGAATACGTACCAGTTGGAAAGAAGACGAGGTGCACCCTAGCTCCAAGTATGAATTGTAAAAAAGTCTTAGGAATTTCAAGAATGGTAAGAACCAGTTGTTTCAATGCAACTGATGTGAACGAAGTACAGTGTGTTAAGCAATTAAATAATTGCGCAAAAGGCATGTTTCAGCAGACCAACAATTTCCCAATCCAGTTTGCCTATGCGAAACCACATTCCGTAATCAATGCATGCAAATTAAATTAGTCCAACGAGAAGGTCACAAACATACCAAATGTCTCGCCAGCCCAATGCAATGTAATTATCACAATTATTTCGGGCAACCGTTGGTCCAACGCTGGCAATATACAGCTGTAACACCGGGTTTTAAATTCTTCTTCGCTCCAAATTGCGCAGCACTAGTAGGTCTTATTTTCGGGGATGTCTTATTTTTTAATGTACAAAAATCAAAATCTCTCTTGTCAGCAACCCATTCACAGATGATGTTTTCAAGCTCAGGAAATCATACTGCCTGGTGGTCAAAACATTGTTCTCTTTAATCATTACCTAATCAAAAATATTCATGCAGTGTTAACTGAATCCTAACGAGACAGTATGGGCGTATGCCAATTGTGGGCAATTGCAGGGGATTTGTGACCAGCGATTTCAGTCGTTGCAGAAATGCATCGATGAAATCTGCTTAATTTGGATAGGCTTAATCACCATGACATTATAGTGATGATCCACATACATGTACATGTACTAATACAAAAACGACGGAAAACTGCAATTTCCTACATTTGCCTAAAGAGTTTCTGAGTTTCACCCGTGTTACAACAGACAAACTACAGTAGCTGAAGGCGTCCGTCGATTTGGCTGACGATCTGAACTACATGTACATGTACATGTAAGTCTTATTTTCCGGTAGGGTTAAAATTATGAGATCATTTTGAAAATCATACTATAGTCGCCACAACGAAACAGCGAAAATTTGGACAGCCAATCAGAGAGAATCGGCTTATCGATAAGTTCGTCCTGTGGTGGATGAAGCATACATGAGCTCGGAACCTTGAACACCCGGGGCCACGAACGAGCCAATAAGCCTCATGTGCGACCCTGGGTAACCACTGCAGGGCTGACCTCATTGCCTAAATCGCTTTCTGGCAGTGAGCACCACTTCAGGCACCTCCCTCTCACCAGTCTCCTGTCAGTGGCGCTGTGTTTACTTCGACCTGGATGGATAAATGCAAACATGCGATTGCCTTCTATTAGTCAGCAATGATGTCAATTTTCATTCCCTCGTTGGGTAAAACTATAAATGCTATTTTTGGGGAAGACACAGTGCCAAATGTCTCATTGGCCACTTAAACACATCATTGGACCAACATTATTGTGCAAAGATGATAGCAATGGTTGCCACCCTACACACCACCAATGTTTGGTCAACAATTACAATATTGAGATGCCCAACATAAAAACAATGGATGGCACCAAACATTTTGCCAACATTGGTCAGACACTTATCTGCCGTTGTAATAATAATTAATGGTTGGCAATCAACGTTGTGCTAAAATTCCCGGCCAACCCATAAACTATGGTTGACAAAAAACATTTTGCCCAACTAGCAGGCAATCACTGACAGTCTACGAGCCGTTAGGAGAAGCCCACTAGATGATAAGCAGTACTAGTGTCAATGGCGGAGCAGGGCATAAACCATAGTGCAGCCAACTATACCACTGCAATGCAGTTTATCAAGCTAACTCTTCATTCACTAAAAGTAAGATAGGAATCTCGCGCTCTAAAGCAGGTTGCCATAATGTTGCTGGTGCAGCAATATGCATGGCGACGAACCAATAACATGCACCACTCGCTGGTGCCATAAATAGTCTTCATGTTCCCCCAAAATTATTTTTATGGATTGCGTAAGGTGACTGGAACATTAGAGTCCATTACTCAGCCAGCAGGTTGCTTTGTTCTCACCACTGAACTCATGGCATGGGACTCCATATAGAGGGATATCCACCCAGGCGTCCCCAGCCATAATTTTCGTGGCCCAGAATCCATAAATCAGGCTTATTCATAAGACGTAGGTGATAAAATGGTTACTGTAATGGTAGTCAAACGCGCGTGAAATCCATCACCCCCATTCCGGCATGGTTTTGATCAATGCCAACTTTTACAGTTATGTGAAAGTCGCGCATTCGTCATCAAGTGTACTCCAGAAAATGGTGCTCTAAAACAGGTTTCAAAACTACCAATAATCAGCACTCTATCACTCAGGCCCCTAGGATTTGTGACATTGTGTGGCATTTTGCTATCAAACGTCTTCTGTACTTAACACGGTACCATATACAACATACTCCACCCTTGCATTTGATTTGAGTTCAAACCTGCATCATCCAAAATTTATGCTTCCTGCCCTACCCTGCACAAGCCAATCTCTGAAATTTCTTAAGTATGATCATCGCCACCAAGGGGGAAGAAAATGCAGGAATAAATGTCGATTGGTAAAAGCGCCGCCGGATAATCCCCAGTGAATCTGGAGACACTAGCTGTAGCTTCGCCCTGATTTTCTAAATTTGTTAATGCTGTGATATGATTACCCATATGGAAAATAATATGTACATAATATATTTATAACATACTTGAATGTATCTGAAATATACTTAAAATATATGATGCAAACCCTGTTATATTTATAATTTATAAAAATATCTTCTACAAATATATAATGTGGCAATGCATATGCATAATATATTTTAGGAATATACATTTCATATACGTTTATATATCTGGGAAATATATACTGTGCATAAACAATTAGTTACCGTTGCTAACTTTAATATTCAATTAGCAAAACATAACCAATCAGGTTGGTCATTCGGTTAAACGTCTCTGCCTGCTGTCTGGGAGACCTGGGTTCGCTTCCCAGGTCGACAGTCTGGACTGCAGTTTTCGTGGTTTTCCATAATCTTTACAGGACTACTTGTCGGTAGAGCTACCCTCCAAAATCGGACACGACCATCTCTTTCCCTACTAATTTGCCATTACACCTATTTAGTTAACCATAGTGCCTATGATGGATACCTTTTTCCATTAATGAAGGAATATATTTTATGTATATTTTATAGATAGGTGCAGAACATTTACCATATATTTCAAGTATTTATTATATATATATATATTATATATTTTACATATATAATTTTATACATATGATATATTATTCATGTATGGAATTGGGCCAATTTTGGTATATGTTCCATATATAAAGAATATATTTAAAATATATATTTATCGCTTCATTTTTTTCCATTTGGGTAGGTTAAAGTAGATGCAAGAAGAAGGACCAAAAGTCAGGAGATTAGAATGATTGTGCCTGCTTCTGTGGTGGTTCTCTCCGTGTACCAGTCCAAGATTTTTTTAGCGTACTTCGAAGTGGGGTCAGTATGGATCAAGATTGTACATCATGAAAACAACATGATTAACTTGAATACCATTGCTCCAATTTATCTGGTACCAAATTGAGGTGCAATTAATCACTTTGGAGTAGAGACGAGACTATAACGTATATCATTACCTGCATGAAATAAGAATTGTCTTGTATGTCCATCATAAATGATGTCAAAATACTCATACATTTGAATTATGATTTTGCCCTTCATCAAAAAATATTGTAGTTTACAACTATTAAAACGAAAACAATAATTACTGATTAAAAAAAAAACGACTTCCATCTACATGGTAACATAAACCACATTATACACAATATATCCTTTCCTATTTTTTTCGTTAATCAATCTTTCACAAAAATAATAACACTATCATGTGAGTTGTTCCCCTTGCAGTCTGGGCCATTCATTTGGATTCTGTGTAAAAGTCAACACCGACTGCATTATTCTGTTATACCATCGATGCACGACAGTTGACATGGCGCAGTGTGGCTGGCTAGGGTCGTTTATCACTTCCACACGGTGACAAGTAGAAAATGTTCAATTAAGGCATATCATCGCAAAAACTTGAGCACAGGTGCCAAGAGTATTGTTCATTTCAGGAAAAGGAAGGAAAAAATAATCCCACTTTAGATCTAACGCATTAGCGGAGGGTTTTCCATTATTAAGTGACAAAGAGCGTTTTAAAGTGCCATAGTTTCTGTCTGACAAGTGAAAATGGAGGTTGCTTTCATCAACCGATGCAACTGACATATTTTCGAGATCCTGATGTAGTGTGGGACGTCACAAATTAACTTGTTGAATGTACACTGTATCATGGGGCACAAAAATAAAAATAAAAACACATGAGGATCTCAATCAAAATTCTATGCTAAGGAAGGAGATCACTTAGGTTTAATTTCCAGATCATTAACTGCATGTCACATATTTTGAAATTGTATCTGATAATACTGTATCATCAATTTTTACCTAGTTTAAATTTGATCAAATCAAGTTTTATACGAGAGTAGGGTTTCCTCATATTACACTCTAGGTACAAACCAGCCTATCTAACTGTAGATGTTGATTTAACCTAGTTCCATCTTATGTCACATTTCCAAAAATTGACAGATACCGCACAATGTTGTTCGGATATGAGTGCTTCAACCAATACATTTTTCATGAAAATGAGTTTTTTAATTTGATTGGTCAAGACTGGACACAAGATTGGAAACAAAAGTGGACACAAGGCTGGAAACAAGATTGAAGAGCACAAAAGGTTGAGATTACATCTCCGATGATAATGATAAAACAGATTAGGGGTTCTGCTGACCTTTACTAACATTTCCATAGCAACTACTTTTAAAGCCTGATGCTCTTGTAGGAAAACAACAAAATATTATATTTTAAAATTGTTTTCTTGTTATTTAGTTTTATGTACACTGAAATCATTACATATTTTCTTACTAATTCATTTAATGTATTATACAGGGTGATTCACATAAAGCTCACGGTTTTCCTTTTACGTTTACTTGGACAAGAAGGACACAAATAACGTGTTATTGTGTGTTACATGTAATGAATATCTTAGATATTACTTTGCCATTAACGGTTGTGCTGAAAATGACCTCCGTCCACATCTAGTCGTCTCGGCAAAAAAACTCTAAAATTTTTACAGCCCATCAGACTTATCGATACACTGTTTCAAGAGTTTCAGCAGTAAAAGGAAAATGGCTGCCTTGCTTGAAATATGTTACAGGATGGAAGAATTGCAAACAGGAAATTGCATCCTATTGGTCTGAATGACGCCATTTTTCTATTCTTTTGCCCAGACTTTAAATGAACTGAATTCATGTACATACATGTATATACAGACTACGTACTCCCCGTTTCCTTTCATGGTCAATCCCACTTCCCACTCAACAAAACTAGCAATATATACATGTATGTCCGTAACCATATATGTATATGGTCGTTATATCGATAGCCGAAACAGGATTATGTCCATTAATCCATCTTATACATATGTTTCATTCGTTATAACCGATTTTTTACATAGGTTTATAGATACAAAACCAAATTTTGATGTGACATTTGGTTGCTATTTCCGGTTTGTCGCTATAACCGGTGTCGTTATAAACGATTTCTACTGTATTTGAAGCATACAGTGCATTTGTACTTTTAAGGTTTACAGTGTGGTGGTCGTCTCTGAACTGGATAGAGAGTTCATGAGGACGAGAAAGAGGTGTGGTGGATCCTTTTATTCCTTTTCGGGCGCCCTGGCACCAGCACCAGCCAATTCATGGAGGACCCAACTCATCATGACGTTGATGACGACATTTAGAAACCGGAAACCTAATTAACGCCCAGGTAACTAGGTCACATGCATGAAGTTCGCGTGACTGATATCGCCATGTGGATATCTTTGGATCTTAGATTCTGTGGATTATTGGAAGAGTAGGGAACGATCACCACAGTATCCTACTTACAGCAGACGATATGGGTATTCTTACTCAACTGCCACTAGATGGCGACCCTTTCGCTACACACTCTTAAAAATGACACGTGATAAGATCTACTGCCTTATATATATCCAACGGATGATGATATCCAACATTGTGCCAATCTATTGCTTCAGGGGTTCTTTTTCATTTATGCTGTAGTTATGAGAGTTACATCAGATGAAAGATCAAATGTACTAGATTTGACAACACTGCTTACAGCTAGGCTTCTAGCCTCCCATTGCCTGCCACTTGGTATCACTGGCACGTAGGTGACGGACACAGTCGATACCAGAGAAAATCCCCGAGCTTTTCCCATCGTGCTCAAACGGGGTTTCATTCCCCGTGGGAACCCGCGAAGGGTTCTCCTACGCTACAATTCATTGCCGAACAGCTAACTCGAATAGATATTTTCCCCGCTGTTGAATGGGCAACAATATATATTGTGATGTATTGAATTTTCCTGGCGCAGCTCACAAGTGGGAGATTATTTTCATTTCCACTTTGTTTCCAAGACAAATAACTGCGGGACAATGCACGTGACAGTGGCATGTTTGTACAAGCCGTGTCATTGGTTGCAGAAGAAAGTACATCTATGGACACCATTTGCCAGCTGAAATTACCAGTAGGAGCATCGAGCCCCACAGGGCGACTGGGGAATGGGGTGTGGTACCAATTAAAACCTTACACTCTCTGTCTAATGAGGTGGGTGCCCTAGGAAAGGTTCCAAATTGGCACTTCGGAATAACAAAACATCTTGCAATTAGCGTGCTGTGCTGCATTGGGATAAGCTGATCAAGGCGTGACAATGAACCACTTGTGGGGATTCATGCTCTTCATCAAGTTCTGCCTCAAGGGTTACATTGACAGAAGACTGCAATGGTCGGGGTTTGGAATTTATTTGTATAATTGTCTATGCTTCTTAATTTGCAGTCTTTGCATAGCATATATAATCATAGATATACCATGGGGATGGGACCTTCACGTTTGATGCTCTAAGCATCACCATCATCCATCTACGTACCTCAGTACCTGGTCGTCTGGCTCCGCCCCTTGTTTATGCAGATCCTGGCTTTTCACCATTGCTTTTCACCAAAGCGCTGCGGTCGTGCGGCTGTATAAATAACATATGGAAGATGACGGCCACTGTCTGTGCTGCTGTCGTTCAGGGGCCACCACCGGGTGTGCTGCGGTTATGGGGCCAAGCAGGCTGGAAACAATGGACTGGCCATCTGGCGGGAGCAGGTGTCTCTAGCCCAACTTTTAGTGAAGAGCAAGAAGACTACACTCTAAAGCAGTGTTTCCCAATGGGGGCGTTGAAGAGACCTAAGGGGGCGAAATTGGTCCAAGGCAAATTTGGGGGACGTTGAGGACCAACCGCCGCACCCTTGGCGGATAAAAAGCCTCCACACCAAGTGTAGAGAAATGGCCCAGATTTTATATATGTGGGCGAAAATTGTTCGCGTCGCGCTTACGTGTGCCGCTTCCTTTTTTCATTTTAGCTGCAGTCCCTTGGCCGCCCCCCCTAAGATCCGTAGCTGGATACGCCCTTGTAGACAATACTCGCAATAATGTGCGGAGCTTAGTGGTCGAACGTGCAATGTGAAATGCAGCCTTGATAGGCACAGGGCCGCACAAGCTGTTTATTCGCTCTTTTTTGAGCCCTCCATAGGAAACAAGTAAACCAATCAAATCAAACGTAAGTGATTTTGCTGGATTCGTGTTACAGCTGTACAGATACAGGGGCCTTACTATCGATGTTATCACAGCACTCTCTACTCCAGCGGTAAGTAATTTTTTTTTCGAAAAGAGGGCAGTCATTTATTTTTTTTTCGAATAGGGGGTGGTGTGCCAAAAAAGGTTGGGACACACTGCATGCTCTAAACGGAAAAAGTACAAATGTTGAACCTTAAGGGTACAAATGTTTTGAAGCTATATACACATACACCCTATAGGTACATAAGTTCATCGCATGTGTACCCTTGACATGTGTTCCTAGGGGTACATTGTACTTTGAGGTACAGATATTTAAATCATTTTATCCCTTTGGGCACATATATAATATATGGGGTGCAAATGTACATTTGCGCCCCACAAAAACTGCATTTGTACTTTCACGGTTCACAGTGTATGGTAGGTAGAAAGATCATGGCATCATTCATTATTTACCTTTTTAAAATCATGTAATTATTTACATTACATTACATTATAGGCCTAATAGGTGAGGCATATATAATAACAGGTACAGGGTGTACCGAACTTATGCTGCCAAATTGACAGGGCTTGTAGTTGTAGCTGGTGATGGATTAAAAATGACAAACAGATACGTGGACGCAAATGTCTCCTACACATATAAAATAGCAATGCAGATGACATTTCTGACAATATTCACACAAAACCGATATCATTTTATTGCAGGCTTGGCAGCGACGTAACATGCTATCTCGAACCTTTGTAAAATCGAGTGTCCTTCAATCAATGCTGCATGTATCATTCTGAATGGGGACATGTCAAACTTTTTGTGCAAGCATTACGATTTTAAGATAAAGTAACATTGCGCCGACATATTCATGTTAATAATCATGATAATTAACAATGTTAATTTTACAGGATAATCTCGGTACACCCTGTATAATACTGATCTACTGGAATTCTCACTGCTTCCATGGCAGAAGTGTTTTCATTACTCGATTCCATATTGCAGAAGTTGAGCATCTAAATGTTTTTGATAAAACCCAGCTTATACCGTAGCTGGATGACGACCTTGGAGGACAACAGAGCAATTGAGAAACTATCCACACTATACATGTACAGCAGTCGATAGTAGTGCTATACCGTCCTATATCTGCAGTGCCCCTGGTGATCCCCTCGTTCCCAACTGCATGCAGCTTTGAGAACTAGTAGACATCTCACTGCCTGCCATTGCAAATTTTATGATTAAATTTCCTGCCTCTGAGACCTTTTTCAGGGCATTATGGCCACAATACGCAGAATATCCAGAAGTAAAAACTATGCATTTAGTAGAATATTATAAAGTAACGCTTAAAAGATGCTGAAAGCGATCATTTCTAGAGGCCGTGTTAACTGCCATGCCAAAGCTTCTCAATTCAGTGTGTTTACCAAGTGATGATGTTATAACCAAAGCAGTTTGCTAAAACTCCCTTATTCCTTTCAGGATCGATTCCCAATATTTAAAGGCTACTCGAGGGTGAGCACCGGCCTCGAATGGAAAATAAAATACGGGTTCACTGATATGATTATGAAGCATTAAGAGTGTACTGCACTGCATTCAAGTGGTATGATTGCCCTTATTTTATTTGAATAGATAAAAATTTGCAGGATAGGCGTCGAGTAATTCAAAAGACTAACATAGTGCCATGGACATTTGCTAATATACGTAAATATTATCCAGCTTCCTTTAGTTCCAAAAATGTTTCCTATGTTTTATAGGCAATTCTTAGTTCTGGATTACAATTGTGAAAATCTTCAGCTGCAACTGAAATAAATATCCAGGTTTAGGTAGCAGTGATCATTAAAGCGGTATAACACATGTTAGCAAAGAATAATGGAAACTAATGGAGCCCAGCAGCACATCGCACATCCATGCCAATGGATGTGTTTTTGCAAATGCCGAAATTACTGTATATTTCTTTCAACCAGATTTAAGAAATTCATTCAGGAAGTCACAATGTGTCACTTTTCAACACACCTTTGGCATATATATACAGTCAGTGCACGTGTATTCCAATACTCCTAGTATTTATTGTTACTATCTGTCAAAATGTATTTTTATGAAAGAGAATTAAACTCATTTGTGAATAACTAATTTAATTGCTTAAAACATTTTATTTCCGAACACATCACAATGGAATGAAAAAATTAAAAAATAATTACAGGCAAAATGGAGCATTTTTAACGCCAGTATGTTTGTTGCCAATTGCTCAACATTAATGTCACGATTAAAATGTATATTATATTTGTACACGACGTCAAGATAACAGCCACATAATGACTTCAATCATTTGCTTAAATGTAGATAATCTCTGAATCTTATCCCAACATCTCAGCTCAGAAACCAAAAAAAGCCTCTCCTGAATGATAGGATGTTTATTACAACCATGATATTATCGATTAAACTATTCAGAAAATTCCATCATTCTTCATGCATGTAACACCCATATGCTTGAAATCACCCAAGGAGGTGTTTGTAGTACACACCCTAGTAACACGTCATGTTGAGCCAACGTTGGAAACCCATTGGCACAGTTGGCAAAAGGTTGGCATTGGAAAATGTACGATGGCCCAATGTTGGTGTAATGTTGTTTCTCATTATTCTCAATCATTGTTCTTAGGTTGGTGAATAAGTGTTGGTCCAATGTTGGAAAAACGTTTATTTGCCAACCATTGTTTTTAGGTTGGCCGAACATGTTGGCACAACGTTGGCAAAATGTTGGACGCTAACCATCGTTTTTAAGTTGGCAAACGAGTGTTGGCCCAAAGTTGGCAAAATGTTGAATGCCAACCATCGTTTTAGGTTGGCGGAACATGATGGCACAACGTTGGCAAAATGTTGGACGCCAACCATCGTTTTTAAGTTGGCAAATGAGAGTTGGCTTAACGTTGGCAAAATGTTGGACCAACTTCTATAGAATATGGGGACCTTCAACTTTTATTTAATCATTCGCTGTGTAGGCACACGTCATCAACTTCAAACCCCCAAGTGATATGACATCATATTTGAATGTATGTTAGTTAAACACATTTTTTGTGGAATAGTACATTTAGATGGTATAACATGGTCTCATATGATAGCGCCCAACCAATTAGAACATTGCTCTGGCGGTTAATCAGTACAATATGCATGAAGGTCAATTTCAAAATGCAACTTTACACGCTCCACGTGTAATTAGATGTCATCAAAGATTAAAAACGAATTATAGTCTCAAAATGTTCAAATATGTTAATAATTTAAAGGCAAAAATGTCATTTAGTGGCTTTACGGCCGTTACCATGACAGGTATAGACACCCTGCAAGATAGTTGTATCCATTATAGTAGATGATTAGATAAAAAACCATAGATAAACTTAAGAAGATCATAATTGTAATTTAGAAATGAAACTTAAGATTTCAATTTCAATGTGTTGGCCTCGATTGAATGTCATCCCTACTGCAACAGACCCGTGACATTTGCAGTATTCTATGAAAAATCTGAAAAACATACATTACTATAGTCGTCACAAATAAGGAGCGGAAAAAATGGCGTCGCTCAGACCAATAGGATGCGATCGTCTGTTTGCGATTCATCCATCCAGGTCGCCGCAAATAGCGCCATTGAGCGGAGGCGGATGAAAGATAGAAGCGCGAGA
>JAQFYZ010004153.1:0-11710 GCA_034695085.1 Cylindroiulus punctatus | reverse complement strand
AACATGAATTAAAACATGAATTTATCACAAGCGGGGGCACTTCGGATGCCTTTTAGTCACATTTCAGGTAAAAATAAAAACGTTTTCATTAACATATCGAAGGGCAACCTTTGGAAACAACAGCCGGGGGAAACGTGACGATGAGTGCGTATACATGTACATGCAATTCACAATTTTGCGTGTTCATGACAACGTCCTGGAAATCCATGTACCAAATCCAGGAGCCACCCTGATGTGGTAACAAAGGCAAGGATCGATGCAACAACTCACCTCTTTCAGCTTAGACTGCAAGCAGAAGATGCTGGAGAAGTGCACCGCAAAGATTTCTTCGGCTTCGAAGCTGTGCCACTTCTTGGCGAAGGTGACAGTGAGTCGCTCCAGCATCCAGATGTCAGTGAATTCCTTGCGGAGTGTGGTGGTCAGTCGTTTCATCCTGTCAGCCGCCTTTTTGGTCAGGCGGCAGAATTTCAGGTCCAGGCGCTTCCAGCGGCTCTGGAAACGGCAGACATACTCGAGGTCCTGCTCCCTGGACTTGTCCAACTGCGGACCCTCGAAGACGAATTCCTGACTCGTCCACAAGCGAGGAATTTCCATGACCGACGCAAACCGGGGGTGGACAGAGGCCACCGTCTGGCGCTCGGACGCTGGCACGTACTCCATGATTTTGCAAAGCATCTCGTTCGGGAGGTTGAGAATGTTGGCCATCTTGGCTAAAGATCACTCGAAGAAATTTAAAATTTGAAATCTTCCTGGAATTTTCTGGACTGTTTTGAACGAATTCGGAACACCGGAACGTGCTGGCGCGTGCAAAATCACGAACAGCAAACAGCTCAAGAGGATGCATTCTCTAAATTGCAGTTGCAAGCTATTTTTCAGAACTCACGCAAATCCAAAATCTGGTAAAACATTGCTAATACTAAAATCTTGAGAAGTCCTAATTAAAGGTAACAACATTAAAATCTTGAACGAACAATTTGGCAAGACCATCAACCGGTAAAACCCATGACTCAAAAACAAAATCTGGATAATCCAATTTGGGCATTTCATGTATGCCCAAGTCCAAAATCTGGTAAAACATTGCTAATACTAAAATCTTGAGAATTTCTAATTAAAGGTAACAACACTAAAATCAACGAGCATCAAACCAGACCATCAAACCGGTAAAACTCATGGCTCAACGAGAAAATCTGGACAATCCAATTTGGGCATTTCATGTATGCCCAAGGTGAGTACATTCTTGGATAATTACGGATGGTCCAGTGCATAGCCTACTGTAACGCAACTGCTCATATTGAATGATGATTTATTGAGTAAAAATGGCGCAATTCGAACATTATCAACTACTTTAGTGCATACCGTAATACAACTGTTCTTGCATAGGCATCGCGATGACCCAATGATGGCATCACCTAGTTGTCCCCGTTTATTTGGTTACTTTTTGCTGCCTTAAAGTGTATAATCAACAACAACGCGCTGTTTTTCAAAGTGGTGCCATTCGTGGTTTCGTACGAAACAATTAAAAATAACTTCATATGGTCTAAAAACAATGCAAAATGTAAAATATTGATGAGATGATGACCCTATTAAAAACAGAAAGTTATAAAATAAAATCTTTCACATTTCTTCAAAAAGAACTGGTTGAAAGAAAGCATCCAGTTCACGGAGCAATAATTTTCCAGAAATCTGGAAATGCTCATTAAGAGTATGACACTAGCATCATTTCGTCCACGAAATGCATTCGTAAAATTGCAAAACATTGCCACCATGTCTGAACATGGTGGTAATCATGGCAGCAGTCATAATACGCTTAAAAGTTTTAAAAAGCACTGATTAGACAGAAAGCATCCAGTCATGCTTCCAATAAAACCTTGTACATGCTCAATAGAATGGCACCAGCATGAATGCGCATGCACAACTAGCAAAAAAGTTGCAAAAACGCTGCCTCTTATTGGCGTAGGATTATCATAACATGTTCGTACTCAAACAAGTTGAATTTATTGATGGAGCAATTAATGCGCCGTCTGACATTAACCCTTAGGCGGCGCAATGCTGCCGGGGACATGCCCAGATTTTGGGCAAACATGGCGTAGTGGGCCATGTGGGTGATGACGCTCAAATCGCCATCCGTGGCCACAAGTTCCTCGAGCATGGCGATGAGGCTTTCAAACATCCTCGTAAACTTCTGGGCACTAAACCCCGGGTTGACCTCCCCGGGTACGAAGTCTGTCATCTGGTTGTACATCTTGGCGCTCAACTTGCTGATGATCCCATAGTCTCTGGGGGTCACGGGCCACGTGGCTTCGCACCACTGCTGGACGGTCTGGAGCTCCGGCAGACCAGGAATGGTCTCGTGGGTCTTGATGGACTTGGCGGATATGACAGCATTGGTCACCCAGATCTCGAAGCGACCTTGGTTGAAGACGCAGTCGTCCATCCCGTTCTGGAGTCGTCCATAGCGAAGCCTCAGCACGAAGATGCCCTTGCCGATGAGGGCGTTACCTTCGAGGATGTCCAGGGCATTGGTGTTGAACATGTTGTACAGGCGGATGAGCCGGTTGACGTTGACGGCAGGGTCCTCGATCCTCATCAGCTGGTGCGCCAGTTCTGTGCAGATCCTCCTCGCGACGACGCTATTGCAGTAGCGGCTTCTGATGGGAAGGTCCTCGAAGCGAAGGGCACTTCCGTCGGGTTGCGGGTGCAGCCGGCTCAAGAACAAGGGGTCGGACCTGTTGCGGGCGTACAGATGAAAGAGGTTCACGAGCTCCTTCTTGAAAGCGTTTTCGTTGCAGAACCTGAAGGCGGGAGAACCGCACTCCAGGGCATGGCCATTTTTGGCGTCCCTGAGCCTGCACTCCTCGTTGCAGTATACCACCGCCACGCACGACAGGCAAGGTATCAAGAGTGGCCTCTGGCGGAAGCAGTCGTTGCAGCGGCGCAACTGGTGGTTGCCGAAGAGGACCTTGAAGACGGGCTCGAAGGGCCCCAGGCAGACAATGCCATGGTTAGCTGCCATATGGATGCTGGAATGGAAACTGCAACGAAAACGGGCTTATTTTTTATCTTCTGCAAATGCCTGACGATGAGCCTACATTGTGTAATTACAGTACAATTGTGGTAGATCTTGTCAAAGACATGCTTTGCCTTTAAAATCAGTGGCGGATCCAGGGTGGGGTTCCAGATGTCAGGACCCCGTTTGGCAAAATAGAAAATTTACACTAGATAGATTGGAACCAAAAAATAAAAGTTCATACTAGATAGAATGGTTAATAAATCGAAAAATTTTGCAAAAAAGTAAACTGGTTTTGCAAATTTCTTGCAAAAAAAATGCAAAAAAGTAAACTGGTTTTGCAAAATTTTTGCAAAAAAAATGCAAAAAGTCAGCAAAGTAGCATAAGCTGCCTTTTGCAATAATTTTGCAAACAAATGTAAAAAAGTGAGCTGGTTTTGCAAATATTTTTGCAAAAAATGAACAGCTTTTTAAAAATGTTTTAAAAAAAATGCAAAAAATTAACTAGTTTTTGCAAATATATTTTTAAACATGTATATTTAGGCCTCCATATACATACATGTGCTCAATGCAGACTTGAACAGAGGTCATGTCATATGTCATAAATTACCATTTCGATTATATAATGGCTTTTTTGGCGAATTTTGGTGACGGACCCCGTTTGAAAAAAAAGCTGGATCCGCCCCTGAAAATGGTGCAAACTAACGTTTGCAGAAAAAGTCTGGTAACTGAATTATGCAAGACAGGTCAAAAATATGTTTTGACGTTGCAGATCAAGTGTTTACCTAGCTACATTGTAAAGTTCTAACAAAGTTTCTCATTTTCTTACGGCAATTAAGACATGCGCATGCACATTTTTATCCTGGCATCCCGTTTGCTCTTGCATTAATTTTACGTGTCAAAAGCTGCATCATGTGTGCATTAAAGCGACGTCAACAGTCTGACAAATCGTCAAATTTCTGCAAGCGCCTAGGTTTTACAATTGCAATCAAGTTAAGAGACACAAAAATATCAATTCATTTCATGTTAATACAAGCTCGACATTGGTGCCGAAGAATAAGAAACGTTGTACATATAGTTAGACAATTTGTCATTAGAAGTTGGTAAGTTGGTAAACTACTACAAGTTTCATCATAACTATTTTTCTAACTATCTACAGTGTACATGTATATACTATATACTATTTTTAATTTACTGCGGTTTGATGACAATCTACATGTACATGTATGCGTTGTCACAATTTTATAAACAGATATCCTAAAACGTTGTTTTAATTAAAAATTACTACAAGAAGGAGATTCACCTACCAACTGTTCAAACTCTTCAGCGGCCACGTATACAGACAAATGCTGCCCCAACACTCAACCTTTGACCAAATGTGGCAAACCACCTGATCAAAAATCAGATGACCTTAGGCAATATTGGCCAGCACAAACAGAAGTTGCGTAAACGCCTAACCTTTCATACATTCTCGAATAATTAGACAGCAAGGTCAAAGGCAACCACCATGGGCAGGCGAGTTAACCCTTGACACGTCGAATACACAACGATTTGCAGGTAAAATTTAAATTTCAATGTCACCTCTAGATGACGTGACATTTCCATCTCAGCAAATTTCCCAATTCCATCCAGTTTGCAATTATTTTGTGCTCTCGCGGACTATTCGCTAATTCATCTCTTTTCATATACACTTGTAGTTCAAAATCAGGAAAAACATTGCTAATACTAAGATCTTTAAAAGTGCAAACTGGTCCTTCAAGACCAAAGACCGTCAACAAGGCAACACAATCAACACAACAGTTTTGAACATCCAATTTGTTCCGACCACCATATCGGTAAAACATTGCACAACAATATAATCCGTTTATTCCACTTTGATCCATCAAGGCCATAGCGCCCTAGTTTCATGGTGAACCAAAGGTAACCTTCATGTGACCCTGTGGTCCATGAGTGTTTTTTGCAATTGAATTTACGTGTGCAAGGCCCATTAAAAGTGTTGTTTTTTTTCAATTGAATTTACGTAATTTTGGGCAGATTAGATGATTTCTAATGAAACTAAATGTTTTAATTCGAAGTTTATATTGATAGTAAGTTCCTGGACTATATAAAATTAAAAGACATCATCAATTAAAAGTCACAACTTCATAAACAGACTTTTTAAAACGTTGTTTTAATTAAAGATTTACATGTACCTACCAACTGTTCAAACTCTTGATCGAAACCAAACCCCCTGATCTTGACAAAACCACCTGACCAAAAATCAGACGACCTCAGGTATTGTTGGCCAGCATAAACGGAATTTACGTACAGTGTACATGTACAGTACATGTAAATAATAAAGAGAAGCAAGGAATCGTCTTTGAACGACTGGAAGATCAAAAAGATGCCAATTACCCGATAAAATATCCGAACGTGGATTTTAAAAAAAAATACAAGTATCATCTAAAATATTTCTATATTCTTGGCATACAGTGTACTTTCCGAGTTATGAAAGTACAGTGTACATGTAATTGCAATTTACTTTGCTCCTTTTTGCTGTTTTAAAGTGTAATCAACAACAACGTTGCGTTGATTTTCCAACGTGATGTTATTCTTGGTTTTGCAATGGAACTTTAAAAAAGAACTTCACATGGTGTTAAAAGAATGCCAACTGTGAAATATTAATGATAACCCTATTAAGTACAATGTTATAAAATCTTTCACATGTTTAAAAAAGTACAGGTTTAACAGAAAGCATCCAGTCAACGCAGCAATAATTTTCCAAAAATCTGACAATGTTCAAGATAAGGACAACCAGCATCATCTCGTCCACGAAATGCATATACAAAACTTGCAAAAAAGTTGAGAACATGGTATTCATGGCTGGCATGAAAGAAGGAGACCCTGGTGTGCATGATGAAGATACCACAGCCTGTGGTATCTTCATCATGCATCCACAGCTGGGACTCGAAGGGCAGCATCCACTCTGCCATGCTGATTGTTAGTCAATAGTTATATTACATTTAAAAATGTTTTAAAAAGCATCCAGTCATGTCTCGAGCGAAGCCGTAGTGGTCAAGACATACAATAAAACCTAGTAAATGCTCAATAGATTGGCACCAGCAACATTTTGTCCACGAATGCATAGGCATACTGTAACTGGCGAGAAATTTGCCGAAACGCTGCCTCCTATTCGCTCAACATTCTCTGAAAATATTCGTACTCAAACATGCTGTCTTTATCGAAGGACCTATTAATGCGCTGTCTGACATTATCCCTTAGGCGGCGCAATGCTACCGGGTCCAAACCCAGATGTTGGGCAAACACTGCATAGTGGGCCATGTGGGTGATGACGCTCATATCTCTATCCGTGGCTCCTGATTTCCGGAGCAGGACGATGATCTTTTCGTATATCTCGATAAACCTAGAGGTACTAAACCCCGGATTGGTACCACCGGCTTTAAAGTCTGCTATGTGGGCGAACATCTTGGCGCTCAACTCGCTGATGAGCCCATAGTCTGTGGGGGATATAGAGGGCATGGTTTCCACGGACCACTTCAGGACGACCTGTTTGCGCACTGCCTGGAGCTCCGGTTGTGCAGGAATCGTACAGTGGATCATGATGGAAAACAAGGAGAGGTTCGGGGTCATGAGCCAGATCGCGAAGCGACCTTGGTTGAAGACGCAATTGACCACCATGCTCTGGACATGGCAATTGAGAAACTTCAGCGATAAGATGCCTTTGCCGATGAGGACGCCGTCCTCGATGATGTCCACGGCGTTGATGGAGAACGTGGCGTACAGGAGGACGAGTTGGTCGACGTTGACGTCTGGGTCCTGGATCCTCAGGTGGTGCGCCAGGTCCTCGCAGAGTTTCGTTTCGAAGGTGCTGATGGGGAGGAGGTTGCTGGAGAGAAAGTCCTGGAAGCGAAGATCACTTCCGTCGGGTTGCAGGTGCAGCCGGGTCCAGAACTTGCGGTCGGCCTTCGAGCGAGCGTACAGCCTAAAAAGCATCACGTTTTCCATCTTGAAACAGCTATTGGTGCAGTACCTGAAGGTGGGTGAATTGCACTCCAGGGCATGGCCCTTTTTCAAGTCTCTGCGCCTGCAATCCTTGCTGCAGTATACCACCGCCATGCACGACAGGCAATACAGCATCTTTTCCCTCTGGCTGAAGCAGTCGTTGCAGCGACTGTCTTGGTATTCGCTCATGAGGACCTTGAAGATGGGCTTGAAGTTCCCTAGGCGGAGGCGGGCAGTGTTCTCGCCAAATGCCATGGATGCTGGCCTCGAGTACTGCAACGAAAACGGGCTCATTTTTTCAATTCTGCACATGTCTACATTGTGTCTTTGCAGGACAATTCTGGTAGAATGGTAGATCTTGACCAAGATATGTTTTGGTTTCCTTTCAATTTTTTTACACGGCAATTAAGACTGCGTGCATATACATTTGGAATCCCTCCTCCCGGTTGCACTTGACTTACAGGTACATGTAAAGATCATTCAATACAATACATGTCATCAGGCATGTCATGAAGCTACATGTCAAAAAGCTTCAACAGTCTTTTTTGTGTCTTTTTTGTCGCCAATTTTCTGACTTGAATTTGCACTAAAATAAAGACGAAAACATCGATTCATTTCATAGTAATACAAGCTCGAAATTGATGCCGAAAATTAAAAAAATGTGGTTGGACTATATTGTTATTAGAATTACACTTGGCTTATTGTCGAAATCAAACTGCTGCAAATCAAAACGTTGTAATACCTCATTCACATCATGTACACATGAGAATTTCCAATGCTGGCTTCAAACATTAACCCGAAAAAAAAAGGAATCAGCCACGGAAGTTCTCATGTAAGTTGGCTGATTGATGGCAATCTATTGCCTATCACAATTTCATAAACAGCCATCCTAAAACGTTCCATAATTAAATATTACTACATGTACATGTACAAGAAGGAGATTCACTTACCAGCAGTTAAAACGCTTGCCCGGTAACGTATAAAACCAAATGCTGCCAGAACACTCAATAATCCTTGAACAAATGTGGCGAACCACCTGATCAAAAATCAGATGACCTTAGGACAAGGAACATTGTTGGTCAGCACACACCGAAGTGACGTAAATGCAAAACTTTCACGAATAATTAGTCAACAAGGTCAACGAGCACCACGGTGAGCAAGTTGACCTTTGACACGTCAATTGCACAACGATTAGCAGCGACAATTTCAATTTTTGTAATACGGACAGATGACATTTCAGTCGCAATAACTTTAACGCGATTTTGTTAACTGGAAACAACCCACTAATGACGTTCAAAGCGTTTTTCAAATGATTTCGTTTCTACTAATATCTTCAATCGCTTTGAAGATCGATACATCATGCAAGGCTGACTAAATATGCAGAAAAACCAACGAAGAAAATGCATACAAAGTTTATTGATATCTGGAATTACCCTAACTATTCCAGTCCCTTCCGATTTCAATGATAATTCCAGGTAATGGGGACCTGATACAGTAAATGTTCATATCCGACTAACCCAGCGTGGCATGCACATGACAGCGAATCCAAAAAACTTTTTTGCAAATGGTAAAATCCTGTACAGAACGTCATACAGGCCAAGTCCAAAGTGGTCATGTTTGGTCCTTCAAGACCAAAGACCGTTAAAAAGGTAACATAAAAATCATTAGCATCCAATTCGGTCAGTTCATCATACCAGTAAAACATCGCTCAGCAATAAAATTCAGAGAATCCAATTGGGTCCTTCATGCCCAAAGACCTTTAGGAACAACAGGGATCAGGTGCAACTTGCATAATCCTAATAAAAGCGCGAACTCCTGATAGTGTTCAGAGTCGTTCCCAAAAGTGACGTTGATGTGTTTGACGGCCTGTGTGACCAACGTCTTGTGGACGTAGCCGCAAAATCGCCACTGTGTGAACTTTGCCATCATGATGTAGTGCAAGGTCAGAGGCTCGTCACCGGGTTCGTAGAGCTTCTTCAGGTGTTCCACGATTTTCAAATGGATGGGTCTGATGTCCTCCCAGGTGACATCGCTCCTAGGGTTTTCCACGATGTTCCAGAGCAAGGACTGCAGGGCTTGCAGGTCATCGTATGGGTAGCACCACTTCATCTCACAGGTGCACTTCTGGCAGTCGCATCGGACATGCATGTGGTTCATCACGAGCTTCTGGCGCCAGCATGTGTCAGAGTAGGCCGACATCACGTGGCTGATGGTGGGGTTCACGCCACTGGGGATGTTGCCTATGGCCCTAACTTCGAGTTTGCCCTCCTTGAAGCAGCAGTAGGCAGATGGCCTGCAAGAGTGCTTAAAAAGGGTAGTCTGGATATACAGCCCAACGCCGACTTGATGACCGTTCACGATGATGGGCAGGGAGTAGGTCATGATGAGACCGTAGCAGAACCGGAAGAAGAAGAGGGTGGGCGGCACGACGTCCTCCTTGGTGTATATAGCCATTGCCTCGGTGATGATTTGGGCCTTCGGGTCCACCTCCCAGACCTTAAGGTCGACAGGCAGATGATGGAAGCAGCGGTCTGGGACGCCGGGCATCATGGGGACCAGCTGTTCGGTCCGGTTCTGATCAGTGCAAATGACAGCGTACAGGGCGAACAGCTGGACCTTCTCGACGCGCCAAGGGCACTCCATAAAGGCATAGGTGTAACCCTCTGCATTGCACTCTTTGCCGTGTCTGGTTTCCCAGTGGGAGGCTCTGCACTGTAGGCTGCAGTACTTGGGGATGGAGCAGCAGCAACAGTTCACCATCAGGTGCTCGGGCACAACTTGCTTCAGGCAGTTGGAGCAGTGGGTGTCAATGAGCGACGGCGACAGGACCAGGCAGAAGGGGTCGCACTTGGGCACGATGATGTCGCCTGGCTGGTATAAGATTCTGCCAGTGCCATCAGGGGCCAACATAGGGAGCTGAGGCCATTCAGCTGGATTCAGCCACGACATCGCTGCTGGAAGAGGAAGGAAGGTTTTGTCCAGACCCTCACCATGGAGGTCAACTCTTTACGTTGAGCACTTGAGAGCCCAAAGCACTTTACTGCATTTGAGCGAGAATATTTGACAACTATGGTGCACCTGGTACAATTAGAATCAGTCATCAGAATAAGACATCGGTTAAGCACTTGTTATCGAATATTCATCAGAGTAAATTACAACACCAAAATCCAAAAAAATCACCTATTGGTACCAGCAATGGAGATTCCAACTTCGAGAATGAATGTAAGGAAACAACGACAGGCAAACTTTGACCCCAGGCGTTACGTGTTGCGGCTTTGAATGGGCAGGTATAATCAGCAATTATCAAATTCCCTCATTTGGTTTAAATAGGCTTAGTTTATACAATTAAATTGTGTGAAGGCATGATCGGCATGCCATGTATGCTCAAGGTTAGTACATCTTGAGTTGATTGGCCAAATGGTGGAGTTACGAGCAATTGGTGACGCTAATGAAACTTTGGCGCTCAAGGTCAAATGGTCAATTTGTGATTCCTGAAATAAGCCGAATGTTATGTTCGTAATTTCTGTTATGAATGACATTACATAACCTTGAGGTCATCCATGGCAATGCACCCTTGATAATAGTTGGATGGCAATCTCCCATGGCAACGGTGTTATGATGGTTTGCCAATCCACATTTATAACAGGGGCAATGAACGATTCTGGAAATTCGAAAAGAAAATCCCAGCAAGTTAAAATACACGAAATTAAATTTTAAGAAAGGTAAGGAAAATTGAAAATAAATAAACAGGTAATAAAAAACAAATATTTGTAATGAAACTGCAAATTAAGATTACTTTTTGTTAAGATAGACAATTTCATTATTTGCTTTCACAGAATTGTGAGTCACATCTTGATTTGAATTTGCTTAATTTTCCAGGTATTCTAATTTCGCTGACAATTCACGGTTTACCATGACTGAGAGAACCGCTGCGTGCTGTACATTCCTTGACAGGAAACTATCTCATAATGTAATTCAACTGTGCAAAAATTTAGATTAAAATAACATGGTAAGACACAACTACGAATTCCTTAACGTATTAATGAGGTTACGTTGAAAAGGTGTCACGTGTTTACGTTTCTTAGAAGGCAAAATACCTTTTGCTTAGGCAGGGAGGCGAAAACAGCAAGTCATGTAATGCAGGACTTAGGAACAGTGCAAAAGTCAAACAACAACCTCTTATCCCTTAACATTAATCACCTGAAATTCATTTTCTAAAATAGAAGGAATAAACCTACTAAAATACGTTTGAAATAAACGAAGTCCTGTGATTTATTTTATATACTTATTGTTTACATGCAACTTTTACTTCCTTAATAATCACACAAACAATATTTGCATAACGGTTATTCAGGTTATAATTTCGTCAATACGCATTAAAATTGACAAAACAACTGCTTCGTGTATTAACAATGATTATTATTTGAGCTTTTTGACCAGAATTGGTACCTAAGCTCGATTTCAATTCATGGAATTTAAGATTGGAATAAGCTGATATTCCCCATTGAGATAAATTAATTGAGAAAATGCTGGAAACGTTGGGTATAATTTGCACCTAAGGGGCGTTCAAGCATTACATGTATGTCATCATCTTAGGATGGAGAAGGGTCAGCCAAATAATGGTACATGATAATTAGTTTTGACAAATCATGAATTCATTGCTACTTTATAAAACATTTTGATTAACACCCATCATGTCAT
>JAQFYZ010004152.1:0-11711 GCA_034695085.1 Cylindroiulus punctatus | reverse complement strand
AACACGGTGGTACCCTTTGAACTTAACTCGGGTTAATGGACTAGACCCCCCTACCACATGGTACTAAAAATACTGACCGTAGGGTACTGAATTGAATTGGCCGAGGGTCACGATTGCAAATGAGTGACGCAAGGGGAAGGTAGTCTGAAAACCACGATTTTTTGATGACACAAGTTCTGAACATTCCCCGTCATTCTTAAAACTATCCACGTGGAGCGGAAATTTCACTTGGCCAAAAAAATCTTTCTTCGAAGAAAATTTTCTTCGGTTTGGCCCCCAGCCGGCCGGGGCCTGAAAGCCGAGGACTGTTCGCTCGTCCGTGACTCGGCTCTGATAGCATATCCGAGTCGCAAATCGAGAAGTCCAGCCGAGAGAAATAATAACACGACATTTACATTAATCGCATCGGCGGAGGGCATTTCTGCCACTCCGAAAGGCCCCCCACGCCCAGTCACAAAAGCCGTTTGATTGGTCGAAACAATGACTTAAAATGCTCCGCAGCGCGGAAATATTTCCCTCGCTCTTCAGCTCGCGTACGGGTCATTTCGTTTCGATCCATATTTTTCCTCATTGCTTTTCGGAAGGGGAACAACAGCTCTGCAAAGGTAAGTGAAAATTTAGTTTCGGTACCAAATCTTTGATTAAATCGACCGAATTTGGTATTAAAAAAGTTTCTACGAAAGACTTCTGTCCATGCAGAATTTTCAGAATTTGTGCAAAAGATATTTCGTTAACAAGTCAACCTCAGCTGAAAGTGACAGTTGTCCAAATTTTTCATCGAAGTTTTAAATTATCATACTTTGAAACGTATCATAGAATTCCCGAAATTCGAGTGATGAAAATCTATAACTCGTGACTTAAATGAAGTTCTGAAATTCGGGGTGATCAGCATCATATCATATTTTCGTGATTTTCAGACCAAATAATTTCGAATTGAAAAGATTTTGCATCAAAATTGGAGCATAAATGATGGATTTAAGTCGTAAAAAGCACATTTTCAAAAAAAAAAAATATAACACACCGTGAGCAAAATATTTAGCAAAGCTGGAAATCAAATGTAGGATTTTAACCTAGTTTTATAAACATGACATCATTTGTCATTCGGTTTTGCAAAAAATTTCGTTATTTATCCGGCGAACTGATTCCGATCTTCGGCTTAGTTTTGAACTGGTTTTGGTACAAATTTGAATCCTCTAATGTTGAATCTTCAGCCGTTACCAGTCACGGCTGAAGATGTCTTTTCTTTCTCAAATGTGCAACGCTAAAATTTCATCTAATGCGCATGACTCAAATCCATTATTTTTGATCAAATTTTAAAACTTGAATCGTCTTAAATAATAATTAACACGTGCGCAGGAGGTCGGTTCCCGACTTATTGGTTTGGAAGTTGCAACGTTTCGTCCTGCACGGACTTCATCAGGCAAAGAAATAACTGCATTTTTGAAAAGAGACACAACGAGCCGCATTAATAACAGCAATAATCATAATTCATACAGATGAGTACAGCGCAACTCCCATATACAATTTTAAAATCTACCGTTGCATTTTTTAAGGCAATTGCAACTATTATTATTATTAGCCGTTCAGTCGTTGCCGACTCTCGGAGACTTCATAAGCCAACATTCTCAATTTTGTTCGGTCAATGTTAAAAAATGTAGTTATTTCTTTGCCTGATGAAGTCCGCGCAGGAAGAAACGCTGCAACTTCCAAATCAATAAATCTGGAACCGACCTCCTGCGAACGTGTTAATTATTATATATATACGGTCAAGAGTCTCCACATAACGTCTTAAATGCACCAAAATGCACTCTTGTTCTTATCTTATCGTGCCTCCTAACCGGCGTTAGATGCGCCGCAGCAGCCTGCCCGTCCCGGCCGTGGCCGCTCTCCTGGTGTTGGTCCTCTGCGCGGCCTGCGCGTCCTCGACGGCCCGCTTCCGGGTGTGCCTGAAGAACTGCGCCCAGTGCAAGCGTCTCTACGGCGTCTACTTCGAGGGCCAGCTGTGCGCCGAGGCCTGCGTGCAGTTCGGCGGGAGGTTCCCGCCCGACTGCAACGACGTCGTTTCGGTGCAGCCGTACCTGAACACGCAGAGCTGAAACAGACTGTCTTCGGTGAAATAAAATGGATTTTGTTACCAACTGGAAAAATCTCGAAACTGCTCATTCTAATATTATGTCATCGTCTTTATACGGCCGAGATCAAGTCGGGCAGATTTTCTCTACAATAAAATAAATACTTGTTGTCGCGTCGTTATAATCCGCAGGGGGCTTCTTGGAGACCGCGGGTGTCCTTCTCCACCCTCGTCTTCACCAGGTAGCGAGGGATCTGCTGCTCGATGCGAGCCCGCGCGCTCATCAGCTTCGCCGAGGGACCTGAAATGCATTAAAATGTTGGTATTGAAGTGCATTTTTCAAATTATTTCAATGTTTTCCCATTTGTCAAACAAAATGAGCTATATTATTCTTATTATAATTATAATATAATATAAAATATAATTATAATAATAATAATAAATATAACTATAACATATTATAATATAATATAAAATATAAAATTATAATATTATAATTATACATATTTATTCACAGTCAGAAGAGTAACATCTGCGCGACGTTTCGGTTAACTTAAAACCTTCATCAGGTGCTAAAATCCAAAGGTTTTGGATATGACAAAAAAAATTTAACGAAGAAAAAATGCACATAATGCAAGTTCAACCACGAAAAAACGAAATCCGTTAGGAAATAAACAGGTTACTTATACTAAAAATACAGAAAATATATACACTGGTTCACTACTTGGAAATGTTACTCTTCTGACTGTGAATAAAGCTAACTAAGTAATAATAATAAATTAAAACAATGGATAGGAAAAAATTTCCATCGCAATTAAATTTTCAACCAGTAAATTAAATTTCGAAATTGCATTTGAATTTTTCAATTCGTGACACAGCACAAACAAAAAAAATGCAAGAATTTACATGAAATGTCACATAAGAAATTCTGGCATTGGGTAACCATGTTTTGACAAATAAATTTGCTAATGTATATGAAACCTACGCTGGCCGAACAACAAGTATATTTTGCATTATGCCCTGCTGCTACCCCACCGAAGAAAAATACACAAAAACACGGTAAAATAAAAATTTCGTGGCAAAATACACCAGAATATATTTTGTGCACATTAAACTCGGTCATTATTATCGTTTATGCGCGACGTTTCGGCTAATTTAAAGCCTTCTTCAGGTGCTATTTTATTGGAAAATAGTTAACAATTATAAACTTTTAGCTTGAGTTGTGCACGTTTGGATATATGATACTGAAAATATGACTAAAAACATAAACATTGACTAAAAAATGCATAATGCATAGTGTAGCCCAAATTCATTTTACGGTATCTAAACCAATGCAGGGTGGCGACCGATTTCTGAGATCCAATATTTAGAACTTTTTTAGATTAAATTTTAGGACTTTTTAGGACTTTAAAAAGTAACATTTTTAGCAGTTGACAATGATTTTTAATTCACATTTATGCTATACATATAATTCATGTTTGAGCAATTTTCGGCTTAGAACTGCTTTAGAATAGTTGCTAAATTTGAAGTAAATTTAACATATTACAAAACTGTTTCAGAATAGTTGCTAAATTTGAAGTAAATTTAACATATTACAAAACTGTTTCAGAATAGTTGCTAAATTTCATGTAAATTTAACATATTATAAAACTGCCTCAGAATAGTTGCTGAATTTGATGTAAATTTAACAAATTACAAAACTGTTTCAGAATAGTTGCTAAATTTGATGTAAATTTAACAATTTATAAAACTGTTTCAGAATAGTTGCTAAATTTGATGTAAATTTAACAATTTATAAAACTGTTTCAGAATAGTTGCTAAATTTGATGTAAATTTAACATATTATAAAACTGCCTCAGAATAGTCGCTGAATTTGATGTAAATTTAACAAATTACAAAACTGTTTCAGAATAGTTGCTAAATTTGAAGTAAATTTAACAAATTACAAAACTGTTTCAGAATAGTTGCTAAATTTGAAGTAAATTTAACATATTACAAAACTGCCTCAGAATAGTTGCTAAATTTGATGTAAATTTAACAATTTATAAAACAATTTCAGAATAGTCGCTAAATTTGCTAAAAATGTCAGAAATCTTTTGTTAAAACATAATAATTACCCAAATTCTCAGTAATTCTCAATTATCGTAGGATAAATTTCGATGATAATTTATTAAACCATGCAAGCGGCAGCCAGATAATCAAAGCCAAAACAATAAGTATTTTGCCGGACAATAAAGTACTATTTTCCACCGGGAATTTATAATATTTTTGTTATTATAATTATATATTATATATAATTATAATAATTAGGTCATTATAATAATAATTACCGATGAAGCCGAAATTGACATAAAAATTGAGACAATCTATAATATTGAGACAGCTCTGAGCAACCTGGATAACAAAATAAATGAAGTGGACAAATTTAAACAAAAAAAAATTAGGAATTGGTGAATAATTTCCTGCCGATCAAGTCAGGGCTTACCGAGAAAGCGTTGGATGGATGCGGTCTTACTGCAGTCCGGAGTCGAAATGCCGAAAGTCTGCAGGCATTGCTCGGCGCACTGCTGCCCGTTGAAGAACTCGCCGTACATTTTCTCGCACTGACCGCAGTTTCTGAAATCACAGAAAGGAGTGACGAGAATGCTCCTCACTGAAAAACTGAAGTTGTCAGGTTGTAACAGCACTCACTGAATGCACACTCCCAGAATTCCGCCAGGAGTCTTGGAGGGCTCGGAAGCCACCGCCAACAAGAGCACCAAACAGATTGCGGCTGCGCAAAACAACTTCATTTGGGCTGGTGATGAAGACAAATTGCAGAAATTAGCAACAGAAATAAAAAGCCGCAATTGGAAGCACATATCTTTTTGAATGCTAACATTTTTCATGCAAGAAACAGATTATTTAAGTGCATTTCTAACCTACATTTCCCGCATTTTAATTAGTTTCCATGCAAAAAACCTTAAAAAAGTCAAATTTCTGTTTACGCGCATTTACTTAATAATTTCCGAAGATTATTCGAGCAAAAGTGCGCAACAATTATGCTAAACAATTTGCATTTTTATCCCATTTGTAACTCGTTTACCGCCAAATTTTCTATACATTTTCCATGCACCAAATCTACATGAACATTGCATTTAAAATATTCTTGTACAACAGCAGCTGCACGATAAGTATGTTCAAAATAAATTGCAGCGAAGAAAGTTATCAACATGACCAATACTGAAACAGTTACTGAAAATAACTGACATAATTGCTGATGTTGTTTTGATTTCCACTTTTGCCAATTATAAAAAACTACTTATAATTTATTCCGCACGGGAAAAGGATATCCTACCAAATTTGACAATTTACGCTTGAAAATGAGGTTCGGAAAAGTGAAAATATGACTAAGAACATAAACACTGACTAAAAACATTTCGATTTGAGGGAAATTTGATTTGAGCAAAAAGCGAATTTGCTTCGTTTTTTCTGTTAAATTGGATAAACATTGATGAATTTTAACCCAATCAAATAGAAACCAACAAAAGGAAATTGGTAAGTAGCAAAGTGCCAAAAACCAGCAAATCAAATGGTAAATAAAAATAATTGGTCAAATTTTGTCCAAAGTTTGTTTAGACTTAAGATTTCAGAGCACATGTTTCTGTAAATATGAAATTTGGGAATAAAAAGTGGTTTTCTTGCTACTCACCGAATAAAACAGCTTCAACTATCAAATGGAAATCCGAGTTAATGCGACGAGCACTGGCAGCGATGTAACGCAAGAAGTCAACAACACGACGAATTTATCAGTTTCGGCGAAGGATGCGAATCCTCCACGGGTGACGCAAAGAGACCGTGGGAGACAAACCACCAATCGGCTTCGGGATTGGATCGAACTGAGTTCCGCATTATTCCTCTCGGCTGGGTGGCGGGCCTACAGATTGGATTCGGAAAAGAGAAAAATGCACAAAAAGCCACGACCGAAAACGAAATAGATATCACAATTGCATTCGGCGCATACCTGGTGGACCCCGTGGCTTTTTAGGTTCCACCAGCCATATTTCGACCTAATAGAAAGAGCTACCGAATTAATTTAACAGCAAAAAATCCCATTATACGTTTTCTTCAGTAACTCACCACAGCATTCTGATGGATTAAAGCTGCCAAAGCCGCGGCGGAAGAAAAAGACTGAAAGCACCAACTACGACTTAACAAAGACGATAAATATTCATTAAAAAACAAACGCGAACACAGCTTCGCACTCTCGGCGTTAACTAATTGACCCAGGAGCATTAAATCAATTCAATTCTTCTCGATTAACTCTGCCCACTCATCAGTCTTTCTATAAACTACTTAGTCCTACGTCAAAACTTAACTTTAAACGCACTAAAGTTTGTATTACAGTTAAGACTAATATTCAGCTTGCCAATAAGTTAATTCAGCAGTTGCGCAATTTCAAAAACAAATTCGCCGAGAACGAACAAACAAAAAATGTACGTATGAATTGGGAGAGTTATCACGGTATTCAAATGTACACAGAAAATTTTGTGGCAACATTAAGTTGGATTGAGAGAATCAAATTGTTTCATTTTCAACATTCAAATTTCCTCAAACAGCCGCTCCGCATGGAAGTTTTTCATTTCCACGCATGTCATGTCGAAGCCGTTCGAGCTCTGAAACAAACAACGAATTTTCAGTTTACGATTGTAAGGGTGGTGCATGTAACTGACATTGTAATTATCTTCCATCGGTGGGGGGCAAAATATACGGCAAGTAGGCATGCTGTGACTCAAAAACATTGCGGCAGCAGAAAGGGCACAAGCCCATTCAGGTGAATAAAGCAACAATGCGCTATGGGCATCGGTGGACAAAGAATAAAAGCGGATCTTCGGCTGTCGTCTTTTGTCTTTCACTTCACGTTTATATTAGGACGTACATAAAGTAAGCTTGCATGCCGCCAAGTCCTCAACCTGCAGATAGAAGTATGATTTCATCAAAATTCATTATACATCATACCCGTCGGCTAACGAACCAACAAAAGTAAACATAACATACAATTTTAGCATGCCATAAATTTATTCTGGCACACGTATTGAACATTTATACAGTTTCAATATGAAATACATGGAATTACAGCAGAAAGATTTGAAAAATTTGCAATTTCTCACGATAATTTAGTTTTCCGGAGCCTTTAGAGCATGCTAAAATTGTAAAACAACATTTCTTATACTTAATCACGGTACCTTGTCAAGACCGAAAGAGTTAATTGTCAAAAATAAAAAAGTATTCCCTAGCATATCTAAATTTCATCCATTAAAAAAAATTGCCAGTTATTGAATTATAAAGAAAAGAACAGCCGGAAAAAAACACTGGATATTCGAGTTCAAACAAATGAAATTTTAATTGAAACAACTCAACAATCTTTAAACATCATCTGATCGTTTTGGTTCTCGGTCGAGCACACTCCTACCGAATAAAAATTGCACATCTAAAAAACTTAATGACACGTCGCGTATTTTAAATAAGTTTTTTCCACCGTGCATTTTATTGATACTCTCTTTGCTTGTGCGGTCTAAAGGAATTTCTGACAGCCAAAAGGGCGCTTTGGCCTCAATGAGAGGGACAATAAAATAATGAGAAAAGCGTTGAAAGACTGAGGAAAAATGAACCCTGATGGTGAACTGCTCTTTGCAATTAATTACAAATAGTCTAGCTACACCCGCTTCAAGCGGCCTGTTCATGGGGCTGTGCTTCCTGAGGTTTCATCACATCGGGCAGTTCGGGGGGGATGGACAAAGCGTGGATTTCCAAAGTTTCAAAATCTCCATCTGAAATTAGAATAAAATTAGCGTTGACAATTACACGGCCTCCTCGAGCATGGAGGGGTGGCAAGTTCTGATGACAATATTGAATGAGGGAAAAAATATTTTTCATCTTATTTGCTGTTTGTACTGTTGATGTTTTATTCTTCACGGTCAAGTTACCCCTACTTTGTTAATTGTTTTTGTGAGGTTGACGTTTCTTTTCATTTCGCGGCTTTTCATCTAAAAATTTTCCCATTTGTTCGTCGTTAATTACAGCACCTGAAGAAGCTATAAATTTAGCGTAACTTGACCGTGAACAATAAAACATCAACAGTTCTAAACACACCGGTCACTGAGAGCCCGAGGATGTTCCTCTATTTGCTGTTTGTGAAATTAAAAAAATCCTAGATGCAAAATTCAAACAAATAGACTCGCATAGATGGGTCCCTTGCATTGTTTCTTGAGAAATTTGTGCATTTTGAAATCTACAAGAATGTAGGTTGCTAAAGCTTTATATAATCTGTTACAGCAACTTTGGGAAATCTAAATTGATGCTAGTTCATTCACTGATTAAAGAAACTTGCCATAGCCAATCTCAAATTAAGCATTACGCCATAACCTTACCAAATGTACATGAAATGAATCTTAACAGTCACATACATTACTTCAATGAACTAAAACCGTTAACACTACTTCGACACCGGATAAAATCACAACAAAAATTCAACTCACTGTCTTGACGGCAAGCCAGTCCCACGGTGGCGGGCGACTGGGCCCTGGCCGACGATCCAGAAAGGCCGTAATCCAGCAAGCTCTTGTGGTCCAGCATCTCTTCCTTGTCCTTGAACAGTTTCTGGTCGTCCGGGTTATATTTTACAATGCCTGCAAATGGGGAAAAAAAAGCATTAAGGACACAAGCATGAAAGGTTTCGTCGTGTCACAGTTGGCGCAACGGGGCAAAATTATTATTATTATCCGTTCAGTCGACTCTCGGAGACTTCATAAGCCAACATTCTCCATTTTGTTCTGCCGAGCACAGCTTCCTTCAGCTGTGCAATGGTCATATTGGTGTCGGCTTTGATGGTATCGAGCCAACGTGTTCGCTGCTACCAAAGTCCAAAATTTCGACAACAGCAAAATATTACTTATCAATTTGGTCAGGACGACACTAGGACTAAGGGCAGAATTGCCACGCTGCTCCTTTGATGACTTAAGATTAACATTGATATTGCTGACATCATGCCATTGTTCAACGTTTATGCTCAAATGTGCAAATATGCAAAATGCGCACAACAACTACAAAAAAACCTGGCTGTTTACTGCAGCATAATCACTTGATGGGATCAATACTTGTACTTTCGCCAAACACTTTCTCAAAAGCGACTGAAATACAGTTGATTAGCCAATGGCCCACGTGTCTGTGTACACATGTGGACCATGCATATGTTTTGGGACACGTGTCCCATGTCTAATGATACTATATTATGCAATTGGCAGTTTTCTACATGTTCTAGGATTTACTATGCATGGAAATCTAGATGGGGAGGTCATGCAACCAATAATTGGGTTGACATAACTGACATCAGATGGCAAACACCTGATCTACAGTACAACAATCCACTAAAAAAATGCAGTTTCACTAGTTTTACATCAGACTTTTACCAAATTTTCAAGCCTAGTAATTTTCTGCAGCCATACTTTCGCCAAATCCCCCCTTACGTAACTGAAATCACATCATCAGATGGTAAACACCTGATCTACAGTACAACAATCGACTACAAAAATGCAGTTTCACTAGTTTTACATCAGACTTTTACCAAATTTTCAAGCCTAGTAATTTTCTGCAGCCATACTTTTGTACAACTACTTGACCCACGTGTGCACACACCTGGCATACACGTGGGTCCCATGACCTTTTGGGGACTGTAATCATAGCCCTAGCAACCTTGTTTTGATGGCAAAAATTATAAGCATAACAGTCACATATATTTCATGCAGATGTTTCTGTATAATTTCACTACCAAGATCGATTTTCAAACCCAGCTGTTTACTGCATCACAAGCTACCCCAAAAGCACACAATGATATGCAATCCACAGCCCAATTAATTTAGGTCCTTTAATTTAGGTCCTTTAATTTAGGGGGTTGTGCCAAAATTAGCCCTAGCAACAGAAGACACTGGCTGTTATTTGCAAGTGCCAATATTCACCTTCGATGATTTTCTTCAGCTCTCGGACCGAGGTGGATTCCTTGGCGTCGGTGAAGATCGTCGTCTTCTTCCTTCGGATCATGAGAAAGACGTCCTGCGGGAGGAAAGCAACGAGGTGAGAAAAGCGTTTTTAAAAACCTATTGTGGCCACCATCATGGCGTCCATTGTTGTCAAAAGGCTGTGGTGGGGTGGCAGCCCAAACAGGGAATTTCGGCGAAAAAACGAAACCGAAAACACAACGGGCGGTGGCGGGCATGCCTGGCAGACCGCCACACCAACAATTATCGGAAAATTTTAACCGAAAAGCTAGTTTTGAACCAAGTTTAAATGCCGAAAAAATAGGCCTAACCAATTCTACAAACTAAAAAGAACGCAATTTTTCGAATGGAATAAAAGTGTTCCAAAAATCCAATTTGGAAAGCATTGCTATTTCACCAGTTTGCTTAAACATATGAAATCGACGTAATTTAAATAACGAGGAAAAACCAATAAATTTCATCACTCACCATTGCTGTGTCGTAGTTTTCGATGTTCAGATGATTGCAAAAGCTAGGCCTAAATATGAAGCCCAAATAAATCGACCTCTCTTTGCAGTAGCTACAGCAGAATGAAGCTTCGAATGCAGCAGACTCGGCTATTTATACCCAAGAGCAGCGCCACCTGGGAAAAATTCGCTGCTGGATGACGTCACGAAGCACCTGATTGGCTGTAACGTGAGTGACGTCACGAAGCACCTCATTGGCTGTGACGTTTCGTGACGTCACTAAACAATTTAAATATGATTAATTGCAAATGAAATTGTATCCCATATGAAAGTTATCCTAATGTGAATAAATTAGTTTCAAAACTATAAATAATATGGAAAATTGAAGTCTAATATGAACAAGTGTTAATATGGAAAATTGAAGTCTAATATGAACAAGTGTTAATATGAACAAGTGTTAAAACGAACAAATTAACGAACAATTGAATTTAAAAAAAATAAAATAATAATGAATGGATGATTGCAATTAAAAATGCATCTCATATGAAACTTTCATAATGTGAAAAAAATACTTTCAAAACTATCTATAATATGGAAAATTGCATTCTAATATGAACAAGTTAAAACGTACAAATTAAAAAACAAATTAAGCAAATTAAGAATTAAATTTAAAAAAAATAAAATAATAATGAAAGGATAATTGCAGTTAAAAATGCATCCCATATGAAACTTTCCTAATGTGAAAAAATTAGTTTCATAAGTATAAATAATATGGAAAAATGCATTCTAATATGAACAAGTGCTAAAACGAGCAAATTAAAAAACAAATTAAGCAAATGAAGAATTAAATTTAAAAAAAATTAAAATAATAATGATAGCATGATTGCAATTAAAAATGCATCCCATATGCAACTTTCCTAATGTGAAAAAAATTAGTTTCAAAAGTATAAATAATAAGGAAAATTGCATTCTAATATGAACAAGTTAAAACGAACAAATAAAAAACAAATTAAACAATTGAACAATTAAATTTAAAAACAAACAAACGAACAATTAAATTTTAAAAAATAAAATAATAATGAATGGATGATTGCAATTAAAAATGCATCCCATACGAAACTTTCCTAATGTGAAAAAATTAGTTTCAAAAAAATAAATAAT
>JAQFYZ010004151.1:0-11723 GCA_034695085.1 Cylindroiulus punctatus | reverse complement strand
AAATACCCAAAAAATAATTTTTTACATGTTTATTAATTATTTTGAGATTTTTGCTGACCATTTCCAAAAGTTGATATCAATAAACATTATATTTTTCTCATGAGCAGGTTTAAAAAAATGTTCTGCACGATTTATAAGTCAGGGAAATTTACTTATGTTGTCAGGGAAAGTCAGGGAAATGGTTTTGTAAATTTGAGTATGAACCCTGTTAAGTCATACCTTTTCGTGTTATTTTCACTTTAGTTACGTCTTGCTCCATCACGTGATGGGCGAGTTGGAAGGCATCAAAGGTGCTTGGGGTTACCCTGAAGGAGGTATGGGGGCAGTGACCAAGGCGTTGTCCAAGGCAGCCTCTTCGCACGGCACTCATATATTTACATCAGAAGTATGACATCGTAGTCACGAGTTTTCAGTTTCTCAATTATCGTCATTTTTTTCACATTTTTAAATGTTGATTTTCTGGCTCATTAGGCTGTCCAGGAGATTATAGTTGAAAATGGCGTCACTAGTGGGGTCACTCTGAAGAACGGACAGAGTATCAAGTCCAAAATCGTACTTTCTAACGCAACACCAAAAGTTACTTTTTTGGATTTGTTGAAAAAGGTATAACGTCTGCATGCGTATAACTCTTGGATTTCTTCGGCGATCTTTCGGCGGATCTTTAATTGGAATTATGTATTCATAATATTGGTTTCGCTTTCAATCTGTAGGGTGTTCTCAGCGATAAACAGACCAGGGAAATCTCTAGGTTCGATTATACATCGCCTGTAACTAAAATAAACCGTGAGTGTTTAATTATGCGATCATTATATTTATGTAGGCTAATAATCAAATATTGTCATCATCTTAGGGGCAAGGGGGTAGGACGGAAATGAGAGGGTGGGGTTGCTCAAATGATGTCATCATTGCTATTTTATAAAACATTGGATTAAAATTTTATCATTTATTATCAAGGTTACGATGCATTTCGCCTATGGCGTATTTATTTTGAAAATGTGCTTTTATGTAACTAAATTGCATCGTTGATTTGCTATAATTGTGATAAAGCCATGCCCAATTCCACTTTTTTTCGATTGATAATAATAATAATTTATTTCACACGGAAAAGGGAAGGAATTAGAGGAAGGCATTTGTAAATAATGACGGGTATAGGGGGCGAATTGTCTGAAAATCACCTAAATGACAATGTGACATCCCAGTACAGAAACTTGGTTTCTTCATTTACAGTGGCGTTAAAACGTTTGCCAAATTTCCTCGCTGATCCAAATACTGGTCCCAACGGCCTCATGCCTCATCACCAGACGACTATTCATTTAAATTGCGAGAATATGACGCTCATTAACGACGCTTACATCAGGGGTCAACAAGGTCTTCTACCCGAAAGGTATGGCAGGGTTCATACGCACCTGGAAAGTCAGGGAGAGTCAGGGAAAATCACGTTTTTGTTGGACATTCAGGGAAAGTCAGGGGAAACTATGATGTTTGATGGTAAATCAGTCAGTTTATATAGTCGGTCACACCTCTCCTATCCCTGAAATATCCACAATGTTGCTATGCGAAAAGATCTTAGCATATTCTACAATAACCACCTAACCTCCTCCTTTTTCCCAATGATTTACAAAAATGCACTAGCTTTCCTCCTCTTGCCCACACTAAAATCACATGGCCCATGCCCATTGGCGTAACTAGAACATTTCTCTAGGGGGGTCCATGTCCAGGGGCGGATCCAGCCACGGTCCTGTCTGCAGTGAAAACCATTTTTTGCGAAAATTTTGCAGAAACTGGTTAAAATTTATGCAAAATTTTTGCAATTACTGGTTAACTTTTTTGCATTTTTTTTGCAAAAGCGTTCCAAAATCGGTTCATCTTTTTGCATTTGTTCGCCAAAAAGATGTGCAAATACCAGTTCATTTTTTCATTTTTTTGCAAAATTTTTGCAAAATTTTTGCAAAAACCGGTTCAAAATCCAGGAAATTGACTTGGGTTGGTCAGGGAAAGTCAGAGAAATGACTTTGTAAATTTGAGTATGAACCCTGTATGGCAGCCAATCAGATCCAGACAAGGCTCTCCAAAACACTTCACAATTGAAAACGTTGAACTTGATCTTGTTTTTCAGACCCATGATTGAAATGGTTCTGCCATCGTCCCTGGACCCAACGATCGCCCCTGAAGGATGCCACGTGTGCCTCATGTTCACCCAGTACACTCCCTACACGTTGGCCAATGGGAAGCGATGGGACGACGCCACCAAAGAAGAGTATCTGAATATCGGTACATAACATGCCAAATAATTGAGGATTGAACGTGGTGTTGTTGTTTTTGATGTATTTCTTGGCTTTAGTTTTAGATAACATCGAAGAATACGCCCCTGGATTTCGTGAAAGTGTCATCGGTGGCGAGGTCTTGTCACCCGTTGATCTGGAAGGCATTTTTGGATTGACCGGAGGGGTTAGTCGAATGATTAACGATTGAGTCTGATCAATATCCACTAATCCGAATCGCGGACCTTCCTTCAGAATATCTTCCACGGTGTGATGTCGCTGGATCAGATGTTTTTTGCACGTCCAATGACCAGCATTACCAGTCCAGAAACCCCAGTGGGTGGGTTGTACCTATGCGGAAGCGGGGCTCATCCAGGTAGGACTCGTTTTTAAATTTTATAAATAGTTAGTTAGTTAGTTCAGCCGTTTGCTTTGCCAGAATTTTTCGCCATGCATTCGGAAATTGCAAATTCAGTTTGCATTTACAGGCGGCGGGGTTATGGGTTCTCCGGGCAGGATTTGCGCCCACATGGCCCTGGAACGTTTAAGAAAATGACTCAATCTGGCAAGTTTTAAGGCTTTTTAAGGTAAATGAAGGAAACGAAAACACACTGGTTATTCCCCAATTTGCTAAAATTATGAAAACTCCTTCCTAGAAAAATAACTGCGACTTCTGATATTTTGGCCGGATGCATGCAGCTGTCTATAAGCAAACTGTTAGCAGTAAATTATATATAGCGCGTTTGTAAGAATGTGTAACGACACGTTTTCTAGTAAAATATCGTTTTATTTCAAAATGGCGTGACCATTGACCGTGACAAATGCGTGCGTTTTACGCGCTCGTTTTATACTTTTTCGACGAATGAGGACTTGCTGTATAGTAAATGGCGTCCATCCATGTCTGACATTTCACATCAAGGGAAAGTGAGCTGATTCGGCAATCTGACAGTTGTTATTCCTATTGCGTGCCATTCTGATGTAGCCGTCTTCCCCATAACTTCGTCCCCAGCTAAAAGTAAATCAATTACGTATAATGACCGCATCAGGCTAGGCACATGTTAACTTTTGCACCATGCAACTATGCGTGACAATATGATGCCTGGCATCCCGGGTGGAAAAAGTTAATAGGGCCATGTATGGAATCATATATGGCTGGGACATGTATAGTTATATCAGAAATTGGACATGTATGACCACATATGGCCATACATGGCTGGGACATGTATGGGTATATCAGATATTGGACATGTATGGCCATGTATGTATGGGTATATATGCACGTACACGCCCATGAAAGTCCAATGATTGAAGTCGTTGCTAAACTGACCTATGAGGAAATAAACTTATTTTCAAGAGCATATTTTAAGTCAATGAACATGATTTTAACTACAGAGCATTATTAACGGGAGGACACCATTGCGTTCCTCCAAATTTATATGAAATAAATGTAAAACATTTAATAATTAAGCTGCAATAAATTTATTACATTTTGTGGAAATGCTCATCTTGATATTTTACCATAATATGACATTATTACTATACTTCCATTCTGTATTAAACAGTATCAATGGGCATTTTCAATTTCATGACCATATATGACTCAAAAATGGTCTTATATGGCATTCCAAACCCCATATATGGTCTTGTATGTGGCCGTACATGGCCATGTATGTGGCCGTACATGGCCATGTATGTGGCCGTACATGGCCATGTACATGGCCATACTTGGCACATACATGGGCATATATGACATATATAATCCCATACATGGCCCTATTACATTTTTCCACCCAGTTGATCTTACCTGTTTTTGACGATCCAATAATCGTCTCCATTGGACGATCCATAGCCGACAATTAATATGCAATGGTTCGTTCCTTGGTTGGGACAGTCAAAACCATAATAGATTCCTGCGGAGCATAAAACATAAATATTGAACAAGGCGTGATACATTTAAAATATTTTAGAAAATATTCTTGCTTACCTCCAGAATACTGTTGAAATGAATTTGAAGCGTAAATACAAGCTGAAATGGGTCCCACAACAGCCACGGCGTCCCTGAGGGCAATTTCGTCCCCACTGGCGATGTTCCAGTACCCTGTGCAACTGGCAGCTTTGTCAGCATTGTTGTAGTGACACAACTCAACCTGCATTATGTATAATGGACACAGGTCAGTGTTGACCTACTACGTTAATCATTAGAACTATAATAGCACGGGTTAACGAGCTTATTAACGACTGCGTGTATACCGACTAATTAAAAGCGAGTGGATATCACCAAACGTGAAATTACAACAGGGGACGTTGACAACGTCATTCCCACAATTATTTTCATTTGTGCGAGTTAATGCCATCAATGGGTCGATACGTGCCCCGTAACTAGTCGTCCGGAAAAAAAAACCGCCTAAAGCAGCCATCTTTAGTTTTAAAATTATGCGAAAAATTGCGACGGTTCGTTTCAAATTCTTGTTTGTTATATTCAAATTTCACCATTTTCTATATTTCAAGTAAGGTTCGAGGAAACGAAAGCCATGTCGAAAGGCAAATTTAAATAAAACTTATTGCGTTTGTTATTTTCAGAATTGTCACGCGAATTCCCAGCGCCTGTTCCCTGAATCGATATATTATTTCGCGAAAACTGTTTTGCCGAAAAAATTCCGATCCCGACAACTGAGTGGCTGTTGCCATTTTTGTCCAGCTGCAAATCCATGTTGGGTAAATGATAAATCTAGCCTGGTGCTAAGATGGAAAGTGGGAAAAGTTCAATGGGTGACCCCCTTATTGATTTTGCCGATGTAATTGACGTTGGTCGAGCTAATGTAGCTGTTGGGTCAGGGATGCCAGTATTAGCATGGTGAATATCAATCATACAGCTGTCGTTGGTCATTCTAGCCCTTCAAACTGTAATTGAGGTCGAAATGGTCATCGTCGCTGTATGTGAATGCGGGTGTGAGAGTGCTATACAGTGCTGTAGATGCGTTCTGATGAACGTAACTTGATTTTCAGAGAATGTAAACTCGTTTACTTATGAGTACTGCTACGTACATATCCGTCATAGGGGTAGGTGATCTCAGATTCGATGCCGTTGTTATCAGAGACGTAATCGAAAGATGCTTCCAGATAACCACCGCCGCAGCCGTTGTTTCCATAACCTATCGAGCAATCCAAGATGTTTTGCTCGCTCAGAGCCACCAGCTCACCAGTCTTCTTGAAGTGCTGTCCTTCCAAACCACCGACCTACGAGATAGGAAAAGCCAACCGATTCAAAGTTAATCCTATCAATTGCCGAAATCCGCTCTCCCTACTCGGTATTGATGAATTGTCCCCGCCCACGCACTATGGAGTGCGTCATTCAAATTTGTAAGTTACGAAATTTCTGCATCGAACCAAATTGTTTCAATTTGCGAGATGTAGCTGCATGGGCTGAGAATCAAATACGAAAAATCGATGACAATGGGATCAGACAAAAAAAGTAAGCGCCTTTTACAAGTATAGGCCCTGCAACTTCATCGGCTGCAAGTTAAAATGGCCAGGCATTTCATTTTTGTTTTTTTGTTTTCTTGTTGTTGTTGTTGTTGTTGTTGTTGCAACCTCTACAAAACCTTAAGATGGTACTAGTGATCCTGCCTCCAGTCCACCATTGTAAGTTAAACTGGTCGAGCAATTTTAGCGAATCTTTTACTATAATGTAAACAAATTTAATATTTTTTTCCCATTTAGTTTTTGCTTGTTGAACTTTGATGTACTACTGAGGGCAAGGCGTTCATTTCGGTGGGACCAAACAATTTAAAATGGTAAGTAAAAACTGAAAATTCCAGTGTTTGATCAGTTGGGTAACGTAATTGTGTTCTTCTCAATGCAGGGTGCATACGTACCTGGAGAGTCGGGGAATGTCAGGGAAGAGCAAAATGACCAGGGAGAGTCAGGGAAAACTACATTTTTTGCTGTAAAATCAGGGAAATCAGAGAAAATAAGGTTTTTCAACAAAATAAAATTTAAAAATAAATTCCATCCCAAACAATACCCAAAAAATAATTTTTTACATGTTTATTAATTGTTTTGAGATTTCTGCTGACCATTTCCAAAAGTTGATATTAATAAACATTATATTTTTCTCACGAGCAGGTTTAAAAGAATTTTCTGCACGATTTATAAGTCAGGGAAATTTACTTGTAATGTCAGGGAAAGTCAGGAAAATTTACTTGGGTTCTCAGGGAATGTCAGGGAAATGATTTTGTAAATTTGAGTATGAACTCTGCAATGCTAATACAAGTTTCACCATTTACTTCCTTTAAAGCGAACTCTAATTACCGCGCTAAATGCGTAGCAGCTGCCGCAAGATCCTTGATCTTTGACCCTGGTGACGTAGCCCTCTTCACGCCAGTCCACGGAATCCGGAGCTTGAAATTTACGGGGAACCTGAAACACTGGTTTCGTCGATGTCCGATTGACGGTGGTCACCTTCATCAGCATCGTTTCGGAAAATTCCTCGTAAGTCTGATTTAAAACATACATGTATATATGTGAGAGCATTACCAAAAATGTTTGATGAAAAGATTTGGTGGATATCCTCGGATCGATGCTGGCTTACCAGATCGCTGTATTTGTTCAGCCCTAAAGTGAACTTCACTTTTCCCATGTCATGCTGACGGTTGTGCCTTTCAATTTTTTCCACATTTTCAAAAAACGCCTTCATGTGGTGACGCTCAGCCTTCTCATCTCGATATTCTTTCCCTAATCCGGAGATACGGAACGATGAAAAATGCCAGCTATTGATCGCCGTGCCAATTAAAATAATAACCGTATATTAATTACCGTATTTAACTTTGAACATTTGCCATTCATTCGATTGCGTGGAAATTGCGAGCGCCATTTCAACGCACAGGAAGATTAATTGAAAAGTCTTCATCCTCTCAAAGGGCGGCAAGGCTACACAGGAAAATAGGTTATGAAAGATATATATGCAATATACTGTACATGTATTACACGTACGCATTATGGTTACCTTAAAATAGCGAATGAGGGCTTCTGTATGAACTTTGTCGGCGTTTTGTGGCGGTGTGCGTGTCTGTCTGGCACTTTCCTTTATATAATACCCCAGAAACCTTCGCTTAATGGGTGAAAATTTTATCAGATCATAATAAGTATACTTAGGTGATAGCGAGTATATCGCTCATCCATTTACTGTTTGCACACCTATTCTCTTAAATTAGTTTAAGGTAAACACTATCCGATTAGTATTTCGTTGAAAGTATGGTCGATGTACATGTAAGTCGAAGGACGAAAATGTACATTGTATATCGGAAGATATTCCAAGGCAACTGAGAAAAATTATCTACTTGTTTGTGTAATTCCGTATGGCCATCACTTAAAGGCCTCTTTGATATTTTGATGCTATCGGTAAACATTCCCGATTCAGGGTGGCGACCAAGTCCTAAAAGTCCTAAAAAATTAAAAGTCCTAAACACAACAGGGTGTTTCAAAAGGAGTGGTCAGGGAAAAAGAAGGCCAGACAGGAAAAGGCTATGGAAAAAACTGTTGAGGAAAAATTGATCATGGAAAGACGATAGGCCCAGGATGATAAACTTGTTCATGAGATGGAGAGCAAATTGAATTCATTGAATGTAGAAGTTGCTCTGTTAAAGAAAATTGCTCAAAAATGAATTATATGTATAGCATAAATGTGAATTAAAAATCATTGTCAACTACTAAAAATGTCACTTTTTAAAGTCCTAAAAAGTCCTAAACTTTAATCTAAAAAAGTCCTAAATATTGGATTTCAGAAATCGGTCGCCACCCTGCCGATTACATTGGCATTAGTTCCAACATTATTGAATCGTTTCCATGCATGCGGAATGTTGCTCTACATGTACATATATACACTACATGTAATTATGTACATGTAGTTGTTGAGTGTGCTTGGCATTTTAAATTTGTCATGAATTCAATCCATATGCATGGAGCAACTCTGAAATGTGCTGGAAAAAATATACTCCAATTAAAAATGAAAGTGGCAGCAAAATGAAGGAAACCGTAGAAATGTGTCAGATTATTTTCCAATGATATCTCAATTTTATCGTGAAGGTACAAATATGTTTTCAGAAAGTTATGCCATGGCCATTGTTGCTTTTGGTTTTCACAATAACATTCCCACGTGGCCATGACTGCAGCGCCACCTGTGGCGTTGCACACTCCCAATGGTTTGACCCTGGAAGAGTTCACGTAGGCCAAGGTCGGGTCAGTTGACCCTAGGGCTGCTCCGTCGCTGTACCCCTCACATTCGGTATTGTTGTTTGCGTGGATGGCTTCAGTCTGGAGGAAAATGTGTCCAACGGATCCAGCATGGAGGTATTGCATACAGTATACTATACATGTAAAGTATGTCAACCTGCTTTTAGTTGTGAGAATCGAGCTTAGGCAAAAACAATTGAATGATGTACCTACGCATGCGAAAACCCACATTTAGTTACAAAATATCGGAAGAGATTTTAAGCACTACTTTTGGGTGGAAGTCGCCAGACTTTACTTTTTGAGAACCTTGTATGAATAATGCCCATATGTGACCCTGTTATATTTACCCCAATTTTACTGGTACCGATTTCAAGCCACGTTTGGTGTCGTGTCAGTAACACTGTACTTCCAAATTTTGTTCAATATTGATTCCATTTTCGTGAAATTTTCTGCGAGTAACTAAGAGGGATTGTTTTTAGAAAGCACAGGCGGTAGGCCTAATGAAAAATGGTTTCAATTTTGGCGTTTTCACTTCAATCCAATTTTTCAAGGTCGTTTCTTGGGGTGGAGGCTACATTCCCAATATCACGTGCTCGCGTTCCTTTCTCGTGGCGAACTTCTTTTTCTCGCACTCCGGCGAGATCACGCGAGATTTGGAACGTTCGAATCGAACTTGTCTCACGTGATCCTTTTCGAATGGGTTCGGAGTTTTCAGTTGGGTACGTTTCGTGATTTTTTGTAATTTTGTAATTAACGAAAACTATAATGATTGTTGAGGAGGAATTGGGCGGTTGTTAGGGCTTAATGCTCGTAGAACTGCATGAAAGGGAACAATGCATGGTGGCCGAGGCGATTAATTATAAAACCAATGCCAGAATTGCTGCTTGCAGATCTGCGCATCAAATCCGTAGACTAATACATGTGTACATGTAGATTACTATATCAAGGGTTACTTTACTAATCTGTCGCATTAAACTTCTCACTCTCTGGTCACGAATTTGTTTCTTGCTGAAAACATATACATGTACATGTACCAACTGCGCATTTTGTTGGCGTTCGGGTCGCTATATTATTAGCCTCAATGCTATAACATACACTGTATAACGTGTTGTACATGTACATGTATAGCAGGGGTACACGACATGCTTCAAAATAAGAAGCAAGTTTTATTTAATAATTAAAATATACTGGAATGTAGCCACGAAGTTGTATGCCGTAACATTGCCGTTATAAAACAATTAAGTTGAACAATACCTTTGCTTCTGAAAAAAATATGGTCACTGGGGGTGTGGTTTATCTGAATTGGCTAAACCATATAAAGCATACTCTGTAATCTTGAAAACGTGCCAAGTGCATTCGTATGTATCTGCTTTTAAATTTACCGCAAACGCAGGAAATGAGAAGCCACATGCTCATCTCGTGTTAATACCTGTTTAAACTGTTGACTTGCTATTTGCAGCAACTTTTAATTTGTTCGGTTTGAGATATACAGTAGTAGGGCTGCAAGGCGCCTGAGAAATCTATGCTGTCAGATGGCGTTAGTATACGAGTTCACGACTACAGTACGGGGTATTTGCATAGTTTATTTTCTCAAATAATATAAGTTCTAATTTATCAACTGCGATAAAGTCTGGCTTTTTTCCAACGAATGACATATTTGAGTAAGATATCTGGCTGATTTGGGATTTGCTGGAGACGTCTGTGCAGAGGGAGTTTATTTGCTCCGTTAATGACTTATAGTCCTATACCATTAGCGTAACATTTCTCGGGTATCCATCATATTCGTAGAGACGGGAAAAAAAGGTGCGGAAGTGGGCAACAATCAAATAGTCAATAATAATAACGAAAAGATGAACGGCAAGCAGCGTGTAATCTCTCGTGGCATAGTCATGCAGCGTTCAGAAACGCAAGAAATCCATTTTGACGGATCTACAGTTTGACTACTCTCGGAAATTTTGTGTACACGAGTTTGTCTTGATTTGCAAGATAAACGACCGCAAACCTTTCAAACTTTCGTCTATATAGCTCTTTTGAGTGGAGTTTTGAAGCACTTCGATTCTGCTTCCCCAAACGTAATTTCAGTGCAATTTATTTATTCTTATAAACTGACTATATCGATATTTCTCGTCTCTCTTATTGACGATGTGGTTGTGATTTTTCTTTCGAGATAATCAAACTTCCACGATATAAATTGAGTTGCCGAGAAATCCAAGATTCGTGCTAATGAACTTACAGATTTTGTTAAAGCAATTTGCCCTAGAGAAATCCAACATCTTGATATCAAATACCCAATCTGAAGTAGGGATTGTAATTTTGTAAAGTAAATATAGGTATACATATATTTGTACATGATTCTACTTTCATGGTTCCCAACCCATAATCATCGTATAGTGAGCGCGGAGGAGTCTTTAGATCGGTGTTTATTTTATTTTAAAATCATTTTTACAGTAACATATTAAGGTAAAAAACACGTGTATTCCTTCAACTGTTGTTAGCAGACAGTGAGTTGACCGCGGTCTAATGAGAGACATGCATCCCATCCCAATATACACATTTGTCCTCACTCATGCATATTTCATACTCATGCCAGGACCAACTGTTGAATTTGGCTCAATCAGGGCCTTGGTTCATTGTCAGCTGCTTAAAATGAAGGCCAACAGGTCTTAACTTCCCACATTCCAAACTGTTCTAAAGGTACATAAAATATCCTCCCAACTCCATGTGCTACTACATGTATACACTGTATGTTGGTCACTCATCGCAATTTCCTCATCAGAATTTCTAGTTTAATTTTAGTGAATTAGAGTACACTACTGGCATACTCAACACATACAGTATATGTACATGTAGATGTTAAGGTTCCTTATAAGGTCGTTGTGACTTTGGGGACACCCTGCATAAAATTTTCACCTATGCGTATTTCCATACGTTCGTTTTAATAACTGAATAAAGTCTCAATTTTTTCTTACCTTTTAGAATGTTTCGTCCACTAAGTGCTAGTTTTCTCCTTAAAGTCGCGAATTATGCTCTTCATTATCAAACAATTAAATAAAAATGAGGGAAATTCGCCCTTACATCATCAAAAAAAAAAGCAAGCGTGACCTTTTGCGTCATTTAATGACATAAGCGCGAATTTTTCTCATTTTTATTTAATTGTTTGATAATGAAGAGCATAATTCGCGACTTTAAGGAGAAAACTAGCACCTAGTGGACGAAACATTCTACAAGGTA
>JAQFYZ010004150.1:0-11724 GCA_034695085.1 Cylindroiulus punctatus | reverse complement strand
ACTTCTGGGAAAAAAGGTATCCTTCGTTTTTAACATGGGAAAGCCTATACCTGCTACAACTATGCATCCCCCTTAAGCTTGCTCAAAAATCGCGCTCCACCTATTGCAGGGGGATATCAGATTGGCCAACGAAAGCAAGGCAAGCTAATCAGGGAACAGCCCTCTAGTGGCAAAACCAACCAAAAAACCAAAGCATTGCAAAGCTTTAGTGGCTTTAGTGCGTCAGTCAGTGAAGTTGTTAGGTGGAACCTGTGATAGGACTAGAACTTACCAAAAATTATGGCTTTAAACTGCAAGAAAAACGTGTTCAGGCTCAGTTTCTTTGCTGTAATCATCCTCCCTCAAATTATAGGTGAGTACATATGCTTTAGTTAATTACTTTGGAGCAGATTTTGATTTCAGAAAATTGTTTTTTTTTTTAAATCACAGAAATGAAATGTTTTAGTAATTGAAGTCTTGTAACCTTGCATGGACGTGTGTTTAGGAAACAGTTCAATGATGTTTGAATAATGTGTTTTAGTTAATTACTTTGGAGCAAAATTTGATTTAAGAAAATTGGTTTTGTCTGAAATCACAGAAATAAAATGTTTTAGTAATTGAAGTCTTGCAACCTTGTATGTACGTGTGTTAAGAAAACAGTTCCATGATCATGAATGATGTCTGAATTTGGGAAAAAAATTAAAATTTACTTCATTCCTTATGGCAAATTAACGATTAATCATACATAGGTGCGACCAATATCGTGACGTTTATCACGGTTGCTACGTGTTGCTGTAATCTAGATGCTTTTAAATCTAGATTAAAACCGAAAAAACATGTTCCAAAGCGTACAATTCGGACGTGTAGCTTTCAAGGATACCTATAATTATATCGATAAAGTGATAAATTATAACGGAACTTTATGGGCCCGTTTTATTAAATTAACTTAAAAAGCAGCCAATTTTTTTATATGGGTGATGATTTGCGAAGAACACATGCCTTGTATGACAAATTCATGTGTGAGAAATTCCCAGTCTCGTAACCATATTGTGGGAATATAATGGTCCTTACATGTATGTCACATGCCGGTTATGTGGTGTTTTGGTACATGGTACCGTTATACATCGACATTGATCATAACATTTGCTGTTTAAACATGTTGCCAATTTGTTATGTTGGAATCAGGTTTACTATTGCTGGTGCCATGGTCCCAATGTTTCTACACCAAATTAAAAATTGGTTCCACAAAGCTGGTTATGTGGTGTTTTGGAACAAGGTATCATTACTCAGAATATACCAACACTAGAGTCACCCGTGCAACTTCGTTTGCATGCGGTTTGGGGGATGTATTTATCCACCCCTCTGTTAGACCCATTAGCGAGGGTAATACGAAAAAAACACTTTGTTTTCAAGGTTCTTGGAACCTAAGGTACATGCCAGCAAAATTTCAAGGGTGTAGCCCTAACGGTTTGGGAGATGTATTTACCCACCCCTCCGTTTAACCCCTTAGCGAGGGTAATACGAAAAAATTCTTTGCTATCAAGATTCTTGGAACCTAAGGTACATGCCAGAAAAAATTCAAGAGTGTAGCCCTAACGGTTTCTGAGATGTATTTACCCACCCCTCTGTTTAACCCCTTAACGGGGGTAATACGAAAGAAAATACTTTGGTATCAAGGTTCTTGGAACCTAAGGTACAAGCCAGCAAAATTTCAAGGGTGTAGCCCTAACGGTTTGGGAGATGTATTTACCCACCCCTCCGTTTAACCCCTTAGCAGGGGTAATACGAAAAAAAACCACTTTGTTTTCAAGGTTCTTGGAACTTAAGGTACATGCCAGAAAAATTCAAGAGTGTAGCCCTAACGGTTTCTGAGATGTATTTACCCACCCCTCCGTTTAACCCCTTAGCGAGGGTAATACGAAAAAAACACTTTGCTATCAAGGTTCTTGGAACCTAAGGTACATGCCAGCAAAATTTCAAGGGTGTAGCCCTAACGGTTTGGGAGATGTATTTACCCACCCCTCCGTTTAACCCCTTAGCGAGGGTAATACGAAAAAATTCTTTGCTATCAAGATTCTTGGAACCTAAGGTACATGCCAGAAAAAATTCAAGAGTGTAGCCCTAACGGTTTCTGAGATGTATTTACCCACCCCTCTGTTTAACCCCTTAACGGGGGTAATACGAAAGAAAACACTTTGCTATCAAGGTTCTTGGAACCTAAGGTACATGCCAGCAAAATTTCAAAGGTGTAGCACTAACGGCTTGGGAGATGTATTCACCCACCCTTCTGTTTAACCCCTTTGCAGGGGTAATACGAAAAAGATATTTTGTTAGCAGGATTCTTGGCGCCAAAGGAACACACATGGAAAATATGAAGGTTGTAGCCCTAACGATTTAGGACCGTGTTTCCCAACGGGGGCGTTGAAGAGACCTAGGGGGGCATTATTGGTCCAAGGCAAATTTAGGGGGGCGATGAGGACCTCCGCCGCCCCCCTAGGCAATCAGCTGCAGATCCATGGGGGGGCTGCAGTCCCCCCAACAACTCCAATACGCTAGGCATCTTGGTATCTTAAGGCTGATCGAAAGGGCCATTGAAAATGCGTGGTAATTTTCGGACACCCTGCATAATATTTTTCCCCCATGCAAAACCACGCAAAATTTGTTCCGTCCGTTCGCTTTAATAAATAAATAAAGCCACTCAAAATCTTGCCTACCTTGTAGAATGTGTCGTCCACTAGTGACACATTTTCTTCCTTTTTCGGGGAATTACGCCCTTCATTACAGAACAATTAAATAAAAATGGGAAAAATTCACTTATGCAAAGGTCGTCATCAAATGACGCAAAGGTCACGTGATTTTTTTTATGATGTAAGCGAATTTTTCCCATTTTATTTAATTGTTCAATAATGAAGGGTGTAATTCGCGGAAAAAGGAACAAAATGTGTCACTAGTGGACGACACATTCTACAAGGTAGGCAAGATTTTGAGCGTCTTTATTTATTTATTAAAGCAAACGTACGGAACAAATTTTGCATGGTTTTGCATGGTGGAAATATGATGCAGGGTGTCCGAAAATTACCACGCATTTTCAATGGACCTTGTAATCAGCCTAAAAGGTGGATAAATAGCCTTTTACCAAGTATAGACAAATGGCCCAGATTTGACATAAAATGGCGAAAAAAAATTTCGCTAAAATTTTTTCATTTTAGCTGTACATGTAGCTTCATTCCAGCTCAAACCTATCTTGTTACCTAACAAGGTCGTTGAGCAACAATCAAGGCGACAATGAGGGATTTTGTTTGCTATGATAAGATACGTTTTGATTCTAATATTAGTTCAGTTCCTAATGTACAATAGTGCTTTGCAATAATTCAACATATCCAGGAATTATAAACTTGAAAAGCCGAACATGGAATGCCCCGAATGAGTCAAACTGTAAAAATACACGAATTGAAGCTTATGAAAATGTGCAACAAGACACCATCACTGATGGTCTTGGAAAAAAACAGGATGTGAAATAGCTAGGTGACAGATTTCTAATTGAAACCACATGGACAGTAGCACCCTGCGTCTCGGCAACTCTTGAAAACTGAGAACTGTCATAAGTCATGAGTATCTGGCGAGGGGGATAAAATGCTAAAATCAAAATGTGCGAACTCTCCAGCATTACAACCCTGTCTGTCATGTATATTCGTTTATGGATATTTGGGCGTTGTGCTCAAGGTGATGATATGCGATGATAAGGGGGGTGAAGCCAGAGTTCACTGGCACCACCAGACTGCCCCTGGGGCATGAGGAACCCCTTGGCAAATGGGTTTTTTCAACGGGAATGACTTGGATGCTGAAAGGTTTAATGCGAGCGTGCCATGTCTGGCAGTTTTAAATGTCTTCTGGAACTGTCGCATGCCAAACAAAAAGAATTTCTATTGTTCCGAGATATTTGCATAAAGGACACCTCGTAGGACTTTGAAGATTTTTAGGATGTTTTAGCTTAAACTGGTTATGGTGATATCACATCAACTTAAACGTGTTTTGACTGTTAAAGTTCCACGGGTGTTTTAAATAGAATTTCTGGAACTGTTGCCTGCAGTGACCGGGAATGTCAATGTTTCAAGTTATTTCCATAAAGAACTTCTTCTTGTGGGACATTGGAGATTTTTAGTACAAACGTATTAAGTCATCACACCAACTCAAATATTTTTGATTGTCAAACTTCTACACAACTTTATTTCTGGAACAGTTACTCACAGTCACTGATAAACTATTCACATCAAGAATTTATTACAGGACTTTGAAGATTTGAAGATGTTTAGCATAAACTTGTTGGTGTACATGTATCAACTTAAATTTGTTTGACTGTTTAAAGTTTTACATCAGTTTTAAATAAACTTCTGGAACTGTCGTCTATGGCTAAGAATGTCAACAGAACTTTGAAGATTTTAGTACGAACTGGTTACCGATAACATTGACTTAAGTTTTTGACTGTCAAACATCTACAGTAGTTTTAAGTAGATCTTCTGGAACTCTTGCCTGCAGTGACAAAGAATGTTAATGTTTCAAGCTGTTTCCATAAAAGACTTCTTGTGGGGCATTGTAGATTTTTAGCTAAAATGTTTTTGACTGTGGTAGCAACGATTCAGCCATGTATTGAAAGATTGCATAATCTCTTCGATTGCAACTATGGTGACCGCCTAGATCAAAGATAAAAATGTATTGTTCGAAAATCGCTGATTGGGAAAAACCCCACCCACAACGGTACCTATGCATAACAGTTTTATCAGCTCAGATAAATCACGTATGTGTTTTTAAACAAAAGATAAGTTTGTTTATACATGCATTGAATAATGGAGCGGTTGTTGCAAATGACGAATGACTGAAATACAAAAATACGTCACCGGCGCAAACACATGTAATAGGCTCAACTTTTTCATATGCAATTTACGTCACCTTCAGTTACGTAGCATTTTCACAATCAAAACCAAACCCAAATTTTGTTGAAACCTTAAACAAATATGGGGCGGTCAAGTACATGTATTATGTAATCCTCTTAGGGGGAGGGATTGGCTACAAGCAACATCTGCTATATTTAACAACTGATTTTTCAATAACCAATTGCTATTTTTTTACAACTACATGCATATGGGCATGACCAGCAGTCATCACAGAATGTCATTACCACTAGCAGACAACTACTTGGCAACCAGCAATTTTGAGAGCAATGTGCTTTTTGCTGTTTCGTTGCAACTACAAGTTGTACATGTGCATGGCCAGCAATCATCACAGAATGTCATTACCACTGGCAGACAACTACACGGCAACCAGCAATTTTCAGAGCAATGTGCTTTTTGCTGTTTCGTTGCAACTACAAGTTGTACATGTGCATGGTCAGCAATCATTGCAATCAGCATGCAGGCAACCAATAAAATTTGCCAGTGAGCAATTTGCTATCAGCAATCAATTGTCATTGAGTTGCATGTGCTCAGCATTCACTACAGAGTATCAATGCAATCAGTTTACAATTACTTGGCAACCAGCAATTTTGCGAGCAACGTGCTTCAGGATTGCTATTTCGTTGCACCTATATGTGCATAATCAGCAATCATCTTACAATAAGCTAACAGCTACTTGGCAGTCAATACAAATTGTCATTTTGCTGCAACTGCATGTACATGTACATGCTCAGCATTCATTGCAGAGTATCACTGCAACCAGATTAGAGCTACTTGGCAACCAGCAATTTGCATTCAGGATTGCTATGTGCAGACGTTGCAAACACATATGTGCTTCATCCCCACAATCATGCTATAATTGCAATCAGCTTACCAATAATGTTAAGTTAAAGAGTAATGAGCTTTCAGGATTGCCATGTGCATGGTCAGCAATCATTGCATGTTATCATTGCAATCAGCTTACAACTATTTGGCAACCAGCAACTTTGGGAGTAATCATCTTTCAGGATTGCCATGTGCATGGTCAGCAATCATTGCATGTTATCATTGCAATCAGCTTACAACTATTTGGCAACCAGCAACTTGGTAGTAATCAGCTTTCAGGATTGCCATGTGCATGGTCAGCAATCATTGCATGTTATCATTGCAATCAGCTTACAACCATTTGGCAACCAGCAACTTTGGTAGTAATCAGCTTTCAGGATTGCCATGTGCATGGTCAACAATCATTGCATGTTATCGCTGCAACCAGCTCACAACTACTTGGCAGACAATGCAAGATTGCCAGCGAGCTTTGGCATCAGCAATCAATTGTAACATCGCAGCAACTACACGTGCAAGGTCCCCATTCTCAGCCCAGCTCGATCTCGCCTAACAATAACTAGGGACCCTAGGGTCCCAGCTTGGTCCCAAACGCAATTTCCGATTCGCCCCACCGAGTTAGTTCCACCATACGCCATGTCGACATTTTTAATCGATTTCGGTTTTTTTTCGAATTAAGCCGATTGACGCGGTATGAATGCATGGGGTTCAAACCCCAAAAAAGTCGTTGGGCCCTTTGTACCTGGCGCCTGTGTTTGCCCGGGCCAAAAAGGGATTAAACCGCATTAGCGGATTAATCCGATGGGCCATAAATCCGGGTTTGAAACCCTGGGGGGAGGGCCTGGAGCAGCTGCCGAACGTGGCTGAAAGTCAATTAAAAAGTGAAAGTTTTGCAGCCAAGCATGAGGAGTGTGGGCATCCATGTTTGGCACCAAAGAGGGGGTGGGGGGACAAATTCGGCTGTTTCGCACCCTCAGAGGGGGTCCGGGTCCGTCATCAACAAGTCCAGTGACCATATGGAGCTGTTTTCAAAGACTCGAAGGGGCGCTGCGGCAAGAGGGACATTGAGGAATCTTGCACCCTGGCCAGGAAGGCCAGCCAGACGGAACCATATGCCATGTGGCGTCTATCGAATAACCGGCTCTTTTATCGGGGGCGAAATGGTCTTGGATTTTGGGCTATTTTTAGGCAGTCTGAATTCGAGCTGGGGGTTCGGCTCTAATTAAAATTTGATGCCCGTGAATTGAAACAGAAAGCTGTGCTTGGACACGCGTCTTGATGGTCCATGCGCCCAAGAAGCCATGTGTGCAGTGATTGCTTTGTTATCAAGTGCAGTGATTGCAAAATAACTATAGTGGACAACCTCCCTTAATGCAATTTAATGCAATGATGATTTCCAAAAACAAAAAAATTTAAAAATCGCCTACAAAATGATGGCCAGAGTTCCCATGATTTGCGAAGCTTCAAATTCAGACATAACTCGTACATAATGAGTTCAATTTATATCAATACTTATTACAGAACTACAGGGTTCATACGCACCGGTAAAGTCAGGGAAAGTCAGGGAAGAGCAAGATAACCAGGGAGAGACAGGGAATATCACGTTTTTGTTGGAAATTCAGGGAAAGTCAGCAGTGAAAACCATTTTTTTTGCGAAACTGGTTAATTTTCATGCAAAATTTTTGAAATAACCGGTTTAATTTTTTGCATTTTTTGTAAAAAATTTCAAAAATCGGATCATTTTTTGTATTTGTTTTCAAAAAAATTTTGCAAATGCCAGATCATTTTTTTCATTTTTTTTGCAAAATGTTTGCAGAAACCGGTTCACTTTTTTGCAAAAAGTCAGGGAAATTGTCTTGGGTTGGTCAGAGAAAGTCAGGAAAATAACTTTGTAATTTTGAGTATGAACCCTGAACTAAGACCGTACACAAAATGCATCTTTTTTGGCCATTTCTGCAATATACGAATGAAGTGGATTTGAAACATAACTTTTAACGTGGCCGACTTTTTTTCACTTTCATAGAAATAATATCATTTGGACTTGAATACTAATTTCAGTAGCAATGAAAAGTGCTGTTTTTCTTGGCCATAGAAAATTGCAAAAAGGTCATGTAAGTTTGAAAAGTCAGGGAATTCCATTTTATAAATGCAGTGGGAACCCCGATGGCTTTTACCCAATTATTTATAAACGAAAATTATATAATTTGCCAAGCCCCGCCCTACTAAGATGACATACTGGAACACAGCGTCATTTAGCTACTTTGAAACTATGACCAGTAAGTTAACCCAGTAAATGAAGAAAACATTGCAAATAGGAATTTCCAAAAAAAAGGACAAGAAATAATTACAAAAAATCGCCTACAAAATGATGGTCGACTTTTCTCCCTTTCATAGAAATAGATTTGGACGCGAATACAAATTTCAGTAGCAATGAAAAGGGCTGTTTTTCTTGGCCATGGAAAAATTTCAAAAAGGTCATGTAAGTTTGAAAAGTCAGGGAATGCCATTTGGAATGACGAATAAGTTATCGTAATTTATAAACGAAAAATACATCATTTGGCCAACCCCTGCCCTACTAAGATGACATACTGTAGCAGCGTCTTTTAGCTACTTTGAAACTATGACCAGTAAGTCAACCCAGTAAATGAAGAAAACATTGCAAATAGGGTCACCTGGACATGAAATGAAAACACCGTTTTCGGTACACTATGATGTCTGTTGTTCTAGTCTAAAATTTCAGGATGAGATTTGCAAATTTGGCTGTTCTTGTGTTGCACCCATTACAAAATCGGATTTATCTGCAGATAACCCAAAACAATTTGGCTGAAAACACTAGTTAGTTCACTGTGTTAACTGTACACACAGCTTCCACCTACATTACTCATGATATCGCTGTTTGTCTACCATTGTTCCACAGACAGCAATTGTAAGGCGAGCACAGGCCACAGAGCAGATAAGACACTCCTACCAACAAAATCATGACTAAAGTTGAAAAAATTACAGACTTTTTGTCGAATGAAGATGTTGCAAGTTGATGCGCCACATTATGATTGTTGGCTGTAATATGGAAATGCATTCTGCAAATGACGCCATCATTGTGTGGCATTGGGTGTGCCAATGATTGTTTCTGGGTGGTGCGATAAGGTGGTTGTCAAGGAATCAGGGATCAACATTCATTCAAGAATTCAAACGATATTTCATGGCGTTGGGTTTGAAGGTTGACCTTTGGGGCCGAAACCAGGGCGGGTCAGCCTTTTCCAATTCGTTTGGCCAATAAATACATCAAGTCGGAAATGGTCGATTTTGTATTTATTTTCTCGTGGCAATTCGCACTTGTGTCAACAAAGGCCACGTGCTTTGTTTGGCCATTATGGAAAACTTTATTGGTGTTCAAACAGCTCAGGGCAAGGATGTGAGACCTATTAAGAGCACGTGCTTGAGTCAAAAAGCCGACCACACAAGCTCTCAAGATCCCAGTCAAAATTCCATGCAGCAGCATTTTATGACGCACCCTGTAGGCACAGTGCAAAATCGCAATCGAGTTATTTAAACCCGACAATTTCATTACCTTTGCCAAAAAAAGCAATCTGAGATTCAGGGGTGAACAATCTGCCAATGATCTTAATAAAATTTGGCTCTTTTTAATTTTTTTTTGCAATTTCCAAGGGTGAGTCAGAAGAGCAGGCCAGTATGGCCCCCACCAAATTACAGGGTGAAGATCCACAGAGGGTGTTAGGTGAGCATTCCTTGGAAATTACACCCCACAACCAAGACACAATATAAACATCCAAATAATATAATTTTACACTCCAGTCACGTGATGTGCGATTTTAGAGCCTTAGGTGTTGGAAAAAAAACACTAAAAATTATTTTTGAAATATCAAACTTGGTTTTGCATCATTTAGTTCTGCAATTGGTCCATTGCAAGTTGTGAACAACATTTAATTGATCATTATCATTCATTTGCATGTCTAAGGACATCCTCTAGTTGCTTTAGCAACATGGTGTCTACCGGTCATGGAACTTTTGCAAACTTTTGTAAATACCTTAACCTAAATAAGCCACGCATGTAAACATGTTTTAAGGGCTTTGCTTGACTTGAGTACGTTTGATTTGGGAATCGGCATCGGGTCGATTTGATTCAAGCGTGTAAACAGGTAAAGGCATTTTTGCAAGCTTTTAATTTAAAAAATCTGTATCAAAATAATGAATGCATGTAAACCTGTTTAAGGTGTTTTTGTGCTTCACTGGAGCATACTCGATTTGGGAATCGGCATGGGGTGGTTTGATTGAAGACACCAGGTAAACAGGTTAAACAGGCTTAACTCGAGATGAACACGTGATCTTGTTTCTTGTTTTTGTAAAACCAAAACCAGTTCAACCCCAACCCCAGTCAGTAGCAACGCTGAATCTGGTTTTAGCATAACTCAAATGTACCACAGCCCCAAGGTGGGTGCTGCTTTGGATTCTGTGTGTTAATTTTACAACATACACTGTATAACCACCACGTGACCAACAAAAGCATATCATGTAAATACATCTACATCTATACTGGTGTCACCTTAGTGCAAGCTGTGTTAAAGCTTGCATGTTTGTGCGAGAATGTTGAGAATAAAATTTCAAACTTGCACATCTCACTAAAAAAAAAAAAAAAAAAAAAAAAATTGCAATAAACTGTAAGCAGAAGACAGTCGAATCATCAATATTGCTTTTTACGTGCATTGCAAATCAACTGTAACATTGTCGAATCATCAATTTAGCTTTTTACTTGCAGGTTCAAATAGCCTACCAAAACTGTGGTGAATATTTGGGGGGTACCAAAAAAGGACGCGGAAACCACAGCCATGAGTTCGATATTTCCCATCCAACTTCTCACCAGAACTTGTTGACAACTGGCAAACAAGCACCTGTTGGTGTTTTTGCAGTCAAAAATTGGCATGGTCTTCACGCCATCTAATTGCCATGGCGCTGCTAACAGGCGATGAGAATCGTCCATAAAAAGCCCTTGATTGAGCGACCAACAACTGAACCAGGGTGATGTTGAGGTCACTGCCACGGTCCGCCTGTTTCTTCCCACCATTTTGTCGGTGGAGAACTTGGTGGGTTGGGAATGTGGAGGGTTCTTGGCCATGAATCAAGGGGCCCTCCCCTCAGTTTTTGTATGGGCGGAAGGACGCTGGAAATCGCTGGGGTCGTGTCCAGATTTTGCATTGTTAGCTCTCCCCAAGCTGCATAATTTCGCCAGAGTTTAATGCATTTCCCTCCGATTTCCCCCTTCTTTGCATTTTTGCTCTTCTGTCATGCTTTCCTGGAGACGACAGAAAAACAATGACCTGCGATTGCGTGTCTCTGCAACATCACCCGGCCATTGTGGCCTCGTGATTCGCTTTCAGCAAATTTCATGGAGCTGAGCAATACTTGTATATCACTGCCATCATATCAATGGCTTTTTGTGTTAACAAGAGTTCACGTTGGCGTAAGAACTGGGTTGACCTGCTGACCAGCCCCCATATTACATTTCGTTTCCGTTAGGGCATTGTCAACAATGAATAATTTCTGCTTTTATTGTTTTGGTTTTTCTGGAAACATTACATGAGCTATTTTTGAATTGCATGCGGATGAGAGGAGATGTTTTATATGAAGATATCTACATATTATGTCTAGTGCTTGCCATATCAGTTTTTTGTATGAGCGCTGAAGAAAACACCGTTGGGCCTCTGTTTGTTGATGGTGGAGTTATCAGAGGTGGTTCATCTGTACATGAATATGCAAGAAATTTAAAATTAAGATACTCCCAGTTGCTACAGCTATGCAAAAGTTGCTGCAGCTATGCAAAAGTTGCTGCAGCTATGTAATACATTCGAAACGAACATTTTAAGTCCTTCAGGAGTAATTAGTGATAGCATATGGGAGTTTTAGGGATTTAGAAGAGGTCGGGGGCTTCCAAATTTATAGTAAAAATTAGGACGTCGGC
>JAQFYZ010004149.1:0-11724 GCA_034695085.1 Cylindroiulus punctatus | reverse complement strand
TAAGCGCGAATTTTTCTCATTTTTATTTCATCGTTTAATAATAAAGGACGTAATTTGCGACTTAACAGCGCAAATATGTACCTAGTGGACGAAACATTGCACAAGGTAGGCAAGAAATTTAACGTTTTTATCTATGTGTTAACGCAAACGTATATCCCAAAGTATTTTGAATGGTGTGCAGGGGTGTCCCCAAAGTCACACCGCTTTTTCCAACGACATAAAATGGCCCTTAAGGGTACAAATGTTTTGAAACTATAAACACCCTATAGGTACATATGTTGATTGAACGTGTGCCCTTGACATGTTTTCCTAGGGGAACATACCAGTCTACATTTGTAGCTGAAATGCTTGTCAAGCAAGCGTTTCATCCCTTTGGGTACATATATGATATATGGAGTGCAAATGTACATTTGTACCCCACAAAAACTGCATTTGTACCTTTATGGTTTACAGTGTAGGCCTTGCGTTCTTAAGGCTCATCACAAGTGGCATCAAAATCCCAAGAGATTTTGAAATTGGCACCACTGTCGCTTTCGGTAGTTGCGCCAATTTAAAAATCCCTTCCAGATCCCCACATTGACTGCACTGAAGGTCAATGAGGCTAAAGGTGAGCTTCACCTGTCAGGTGAGGCTAACGTGCCACATTTTCTTTTTTTATCTACCTGATGCCATTTGAAACATAACTAAAGAAATATATCATCATTTTAAATTAAACTTAATATTTTAAATAAAAGTTCATATCCTTAGCTAGTTCCTGGACTATTTGAAAACAAAAATACATTTCGTTTTTATAATTTTTCACCAATTTCAAAGTTGGAAAACCACAAAAAAATTAGTTGTTTTTTCCCCGCCATATCGGCCATAAAGGTAACCAAGGTAAGAAAGGTAAACAAAAAAATTTCGTTTTTTATTAATATCATGTGCATTTACATCATTTTTAAATAGTAACAGCCCAAAAACGCGAGTCTTTCTTAATGTTCACAAAAAATGATGTTAATATGTTGATCAGGAAAGGAGGGGTTGTGTTTCGAATTTTTATGGTGCTGTCCCCAAAGTCACAACGCCACTTGTGATGAGCTTAAGCCTCAAACACACACATTTGAACAGAACGGGTCTCTCCAGGCCTATTTGCTAGCGACAATTACATACCCATTTGTTGTCGCAGGACCGGTTTGAGTTTTATGCGGCGTCGAGTTTACATTTCAAACCCCCATCGATTTCCTCGATTAAACGAGCACGTGCAACTCTGGGAGAAGTGCATAAATAGACTTAAGCAGGTTTAGAAATTCCCATAAGCGGGGCGAGATCCGAAGACGAGGCCCATATACACATGTACAGTATGAAGAGCCAAGCACGCATATTAACCGGAATTATAACGGAGTGTCGAAAGTCAAATGCTAAGCCCCGAGTAATAACAACAGTAATTGCGTCGCTCAATTCCGACATTTTTCCTTTTGTATTCCGCTGGTGGACTCGCCTCGTCAGGGAGCAAATCGATACATTGATCACCGCTGCTTAAAATTAGGCTCCAAGAATTACAAATTTGCCGTTGGAACATTAAAATAGGTCAACTTTCTCATTAACAACGGTCAACGGGGGAAACTGTTTTCATTTCAAATCGAGCGCCCTGTAGGCTCGAATGTCTGGAATTAAAAAATATGGATCGATGAAGTGAAGGATAACATCGCAGAAAACATGTAGCATTTGCATAACATAATAAGAATGATACTGATAATAACAACAAGAGAAGGAGTGAAAATAACAGAGAAAGAAGTTATTTTTCTAGTGCACACACTGTAAACCGTAAAAGTACAAATGCAATTTTTGTGCGGTACAAATGTACATTTGTACCCCATATATCATATATGTACCCAAAGGGATGAAATGATTTAAATATTTCTGCCTCATGGTACAATAAGACTCAGATGTACCCCTAGGAACACATGTCAAGGGTACACGTGCAATCAACGTATGTACCCATAGGGTGTGTATATAGTTTCAAAACATTTTTACCTTTAAGGTTCAACATTCGTACTTTTGCCGTTTAGAGTTTAGACTCTTATATTAAAGTGTCAACGTTTGTCTGTCCATTTGTATGGGCCTTCTAGGGAAAGAAAAACCCAAGGACTGCTCCCACATGGATATAAGCTCATTGAGGTCAGAAAACACGATTGGCAAAAAAAAAAACATACAAAAGGAACAAAAACAACATAAATGAAAAAAACAATCCAAAATCTTCAAAATCAAATATCAAGTTGGGGAATCGATAAAGGATGGCTTGGTTAGAACAAAATGTCTATTGGGGTAGGATCCGAAGGGATTTAAAACTTATTTTTTTACATTAATAAGAGTGCATTGAATGTATCACCCCTTTAGAGGCATCTTCACATTCGATTCGATTTGATTTTAAAAAATGGAAATAACATTACCAACACATTTTAGGATGCATATCCCAGATCACATACTTGTTTCGTCATTTTGCAGTATAAGATGGACTCCGATTTTCATCAGTGTTCTCTGAAAATCTGATCCCAACATTATTTTATTTTGCGAAACCAGATCACACTTAAATTGCCTGGAAAGGGACGAAACTCCTTGCAGTTTTAATAATTACATGATTTGACTTTGAAATCGTCACCTCATCTGAACATTTCCAGAGATTCATTATTCATGTGCAAACTTGCATGCTCCACCGACGAATTCGGGAAAGAAACTGATCGATGCACTCGCTAAATCTTTCGGGCAACTAAGAAGTTTGGGTATTTTCGCATTTTTGGAAGTCAAATTTATAAGACGCATTTTCTCGACACGATGATAAACGTGATGTATGAGGTGCAAAACCATAGCCTAGGTAGGCGATACACTCTCAATCCCATCGAAACTAATCCTTTCTGGTCCTCGTTCTCTTATTCAGAGTTCGTTTCCATAACAACGAGCAACAGTTAGTTTCAGGATGCCATAATCGTCTCATTAATCATACATCACGAATAAAAATTGCTATTTTTTTGGGAAACGTGGAGGGGCATCGCTAGCGACCCTCTACGAGCATCACATCCATAGGTAGATACATGAATAGTTTTGGGAGGTTAGTAGAAAATATGAAAAATGCATGATAGGAATAAATGTTGGGGGTAATGTGACGGTGAAATAGAGGAGAACGGCATAAATTATAGCTGGTCTCATCAATTACGACGCTTTCTATGCAAAGTACTAGGTGAATAGAACTCCTAGCTTCGTGTCTTTCCACATTTGGCTTTCACATAAAAATGAAATAGTAGCGTAGGTCAACACAAATTCCGCTCCGAAAAAATACTTTCCCTACATGCATGATTAATATGCATTATATCTCACCGCAAAAACGGCGCATTTGGCTCATTTAAAATCATGCGGAATGCAAATAACTTTTGCGTGCATCAGGGTGCACTAACGCGAGTGATGGCCTGAGCAGAATTTAAATTTTGGTCCAAAGTAAGTACCTCTCATGCCATTTTCTTTCGAAAAAACCGAATACATGGACTAGATTTCCATAACCTTATTTAAGGGATCGGATAAAAGCGGACGGATACTCGATTACACGATGCAAAGCCGAAGTACATGCATAATCTTCTCGATATACAGTGCAAGTCAGAAATATAGTCTTTTAAATGATATTTGGTCATTTTGATCAAAATTTAGGCTGGAAATTCATTGAAAAACAAAAAAATAAGGTTATTTTGAAACGTTTTGAACATTTCTTTGCAGTATATATTGCATTTCAAACATATGCTAGATTATCGTAATACATGTTTGCATTTTGATATCAAGCATAATGCTATTCTCTGAATGACAACTACTTGAAACTGTTTCATCTCTTTTCATGAAAAATGAGTCTGCAACCCCAAAAAATATCATCCATTTCAATTATTTTTAATAATTTTCTTGTTCTTATCCGATTTCCTTCATAAAATAAAGTGTAAATGAAAGAATTGCAAATTTTGCATTATATTCTGATTTAATGGCTAAGCAGTAGTGGTCTCATTTGGAACCACGTTAAAAACTTTTTAATTATTATCAGATTTTTTTATAATTTTGCATGAGAGTATCTTTTAATATGCTGATAATAAACATCTATTCATAAATGTGTTGACTTTCTTCTTTTTTTGCCAAGGCTGAAAGGGTTAAACGACCTTGATAGAGCGGTTCAAGGTTAAATCGGGTGACATCCCCCAGATACCTTTCTACAATATCATCATCACTTTGGCTATAATGTAGTTGCACTTTTGAGCAACGTTTAGGGAGGATTTTCTATAGTAGAACCACGGAGTGATGGAACTGGGCTGAAAGCGCCGACCAATAGAATCCAATCGCTAGTTTGCGATTGACTACACTGCAAATTGAAACATCTAATTCATAGAATTAGATGTATTTTAAAACAAGATGGCCATCTCCATTTCAGATAAATTTCTCTTAGGTCTGTCAGTTAATGACGTCATAACAAGATGGCCATCTTAAATTCAGATGTATTTTCATTAGTTATTTCAGTCAATGACGTCATATACATGTACATAGAGGAAATGGGGAATTTTTTTTTTTTTTTCCTATTCTGATGCAATATGTGCAACCTGCAGTTTAGTGTACGCTCAGCAGTGCCATGTTCGAAGGTAAGGTTAGGTTAGGTTACCTAATTTAATGAAATCATCAAAACAATATCAACATGTGACAGCAGCCATGAAAGAAAATTGCCTGTTTTACTTTTCACCACCTTATAATGTACGAAAATGTACGAAATCTAGTGATCACATCTATATCCATATTTTGCAATGCAATTAGCTTATACTGTAAGTGAATTAAAATGGTGTTTGCAATAAGCTAAATGACCTCCATACTGTCATGCTCTTCTATTTTGGTAAATCGTTAGATGAATATTATACACTGCTGTAATTATTGAAAAGAAGTTAGATGAACCAAGATGCATCTCAGTTGAAGGTGCATAATTATCATGGCGTTATGGAAAAATGTATCTTATTTTAAGATTTCCAATTTAGATGCAAATTAAAATGATGCATCAGAACATCTTATTACGTGGACAGCCAAAAAAGATGATAACACATCTTACACATGTAAATTAAGATTTTTTAATTTGCAGTGTACAATGTACAGTATGCAGCTTCATATCAATGATTAGTTACTGTTTTCAGTTTAGGGAAAACACTTAGTGCTCACTCATCTTTGAGCGGCATGACGATGACACCAGAACTTCATGCAAATAGGGTCACAGGGTCACTTGACCCTTTCTCTATTCTTGATTTACTGAAGCAGCGATTATTTGTAGTAGATGCCGGTTATATTTCTGCAAAATAAACACAGACTAATAGTGTCAATATTATTCGACTTTTGAATACCGGTATTGTTGACGGGGAAATGTTGGTGTAAAACGAGGCCGTTCCTAGTGCTGGTCATGTGTAAAGAAATGATTGACTACGGTACGTGACATTAATTCCCACGTACTTTCACAATCATAAACGTTTACCATTACCTTGCATTTTTAATTTTTTATCGCCCTCACTTAACGCTAACAAATGGGTTCGGTGCTTGGTACAGTCGTCGCATGGCCTTTTTATGAGGGGAATTCTGGCATTAATTTGCTATTTGTCCCTCGTGACATCGAATGAGGTGAGATGTCAATTTACCAGCTCTGGTCATGTGCGTCATGCGGTGAAAATTGCGAGAATCCAGATTTGTGGGTCTCCAGCAACTAAATGTCTCACCACGTTCTTATCAAAATATTCCTGCTCCAAAACCAGTAAATGCTTTGAAAATAATCTCACGCGACCCCTATAAATAGCAACGATGCTGTTATTGTCAAACGTTGACTTTGGCTTATGTTAGCAACGATGATGCTGGATTCGTTAAGGTACCCCAACCCCCTATGACCCATGGCACGACAACCACAAAAAGCACCCGTCGCTAATGGAATACAGCTGTACTCGTTGAATGCCATCGACAGCGCACATAAATTCCCAATGAACAATTGTCATTATGAAATCTCAGACAACTCATTATCAAGCAGGATTATGTTACGTCCATTATGGTAACATTAATGCGCGCATTACTGGAAGCTTACATGCAAAGCCAATTAGGCCTAAACATAACAGGCCATTGTTTTAAGGGACTGACAACGCCATGTCTTGTGGCATCTTTCCCAAAATAAACTGGATGGTATGCAGAAACCATCAATAATGCATTTATGCATACGATATGAATGCGTTTCTTGCAAACCTTTTCTTTCATTAGAGCGGTTATGAGGTTAATCGGATTCGAGCAAAACCAGGCCGATAGATGGTTGACCGTTTTTCTCATCAATTCTTTTATTCAGTTTTATCTTATTACTTGCGTAGCAATGATAGTCGATTATCTTGGCAAGTTCAGGAATTCATGAATTAGTATTCCAATATGGTTTCTGACCTTGTATTGACATGCATAACGTGATATCATTCAATTTTCTTTGATCAGATTATCAAAATCTGCGTGTTTTGTAATCTTAGAATCTTGAGAAGTAAATATTAAAGTGAAGGCAGCAATTCTTATGCCTAAGTGGTTACGAACAAATAATTTTCGATTTTTAACCCACTATAACCCACTCAATCCTATGCGCCTTAATATCCATATTTAATTCCGTAGTTTGAATAAAAATAACTACACGTAATTGCAGGCTTAATCATTGCAAAAAAACGTTGCATTTTGAGGATGTGATCACATTGCTGTTTTGAAAATGCTGGTATTTCTTTAGCATATTAATGAAGGTGTATCAACTGAAAAGCCTCGCAAATGATGTTGGTACGCAAATTTGTTCCCATAAAATAGCCTAACTTATGTATGAACTGTCATGTTGATTTCAATGACGGAGTGGTCGCTGTAGAATGTGACTGAGGGAATACAAGACTATTTATCACACGTAGAACCTTATAATGAGAATACAGCAACGAATGCAAATGCCAACTATACATGTAACTACAACGCCTGAATTTAAAAGCCTCTGATCTTGCAATGCTTTTTTAAAGTTATAGGCCTTTCTTGTCATCTGTTATCTGGTTAGTGCTCAATGAAGTAATGTAGATGATACCATATCATGCATGCATGAAATAAGTGTACTTACAGTATATACACGTACATCTTACATGCTTGGCTTTTTGGACTCGTACCGTGGTGTCTGAAGCAGAACAGTAGATAGCGAATGTCTACAGATAAACAAATGGTCTGGGCTGTTTTTTTATCAATAGAAGACGTTAAGCCATCCTGCAGGGCAACTACACTTTGCGAATATTCGACAAGAGTATTATGCTGACATACTGAACTTATAATCGTATTATAAAAAGATGATTAAGCAAGTCCTTGTGCTGTTTCAATCTCAAATAATTTTGATAATGATCCAATTCCTGCAAGTGCATGCAGAAACTATACTTGCATGTATACTGTACATGCTACTGTATATACATGTACATGTATACTGTATACATGCATGCGAGTATTTGTGAAATGACTCGAAAGGCATGCAGTGTAGGCCAAATGTGAATTACTGAAATTAAATTCCATGTACTGGCACCATCTGCTAGATTTTAACAGTCAAAACTGTTGCGTATATTCAGTGGCAGCGTTTGACTACATTGACAAATACAGCTGTTAATACCAAAACGTCCTGGCTATTTGACAGCTTCTTTCTGTCTTTTGGTATCTACCCATGGCAATGCATAGTACCCTAGCTCTCTGGTTTGTAAAACAAATATTATCATTGTAAAAGCGACTACTTGTTGAGAATCTGATGGGGGAAACACCCAAACCTTTCTGCTTGATCGTACTGTTTGTGTTGTTTGTTCTTGTTCTCTGTACTGTAGATGTCCTGGCTATAGGACAGCGGCTTATTGCACTGTAGATAATTTATTTTAACGAGACACATTTGCGAGTGTCGTCATTGTTATGCCTAAAGTCGTATAAGCTGGTTAGTTATCGATGGAATAACCAATATGCAGTTATAAGTAAGCTCGTAAACAAACTTCTTGGCAGTGCATTCTTGCATCTCTTTGCAGATATGCATTGCTGGAAATAGTTGCTGTATGGCAGATTTAAGCTGGGATTTTTGTAATGCATGAGTGCAGCTAAATGGCATGTGAACTGCGTTAATATTAAAATCACGAGTGTATTTTGTTCACCGTGGCTTGTGAAAATATGATTTGGACAATTGGTTTCCCAGCGCCTGCATCTCCAGTCGTTTTAGCGGAAAACAGCTTCTGCCACCCTTGGCATTATTGCCTGTAATTAAAGTTGTAAAGTCGACGCTCTTGACAGGCTTCATGACATTGACATCAGGATATTATCTAAGCACTGTGTAATTATTCCATTGCTAATTACACTCGTACGAGTTTTTCCCTACCATCCCTTTCATTATGGGTTGGGCTAAACGTTTCGTCTGTCGACAAAACTAGTGAAGATTGGTCGGTTTCCCCAATCTTGAAATTATAATTTGCAGTAATGGAGGCTTGTTGACAAATAATTAAGCGTGAATCGCTTAATGAACGATGATGCCTCTAGGGTTCGAACATTGTAGTTTGTTAAATGAAGATTTTTTGGCTTTCAATCTTTGGCTTTCAAAGATGATTCACAGGAGTTGTGGTTTATTTAGCTGGAAACGGTTCTTCGTTGACCTGATTATCGGTACTGTGCATACTGTGCATTACCTTTATACGACCTACTGTATGGCGAATTTTATTCGACCTGTAGTTTTCTAAGGAATGTTATTTTGAAACACCTGTGTGGAGGTAATGATGAGTTGACGGATTGTTAACAGGTAATTGTCTATGCACGAAGAAAGTCTTTTCAGCAGGAAAAGAATTGAAGCTTATGTTGTAATTGCTTCGGCAATAGCTTGGATTAGTCTCTGGTTTCAAATTTGTGTTAATAGACTATTAACACAAAATAAAAATCTGGTTTCAAATTTTGGATGGTTGTCATTGTAAATGCATACTGTTATCAATAGCTTGGTTTAGTCTCTGGTTTCAAATTTTGTGTTAATAGACTATTAATACAAAATAAAAATCTGGTTTCAAATATTGTGTTAATAGTCTATTAACACAAAATTTGAAACCAGAGACTAAACCAAGCTGTTGATAATAGTATGCATTTACAATGACAACCATCCTAGAATGTAACAACATTTCGTTACATTATTGGAAACTTGCAAGATGGGAGTCAAATCCTGATCGTCTGGAGTATTTTTTTAACGAAATGAACGATTTTTTTACATGATGGTGGGAACCACACTATTCCTGAATGGAAATAGCAAGAAGCGATGACATTTTACATGTCCATGGTTTTAATGCCTTTATAATTTTAATTTTAGTAATGCAATTTTGGGAATATACCTCGCGTTCTCGCATTATGCGCTGATTAAATCTAAGCTGCTACGTGAGAAATATTAGTGGTATTTTATGGTTTATCCACCGTTTTACACATGGCTAATTGCATGATGCTTAAAGTTAATGCTCTCGTCGGACTTGATTTGCCTGCAGTTATGAGCACCATCTCTCCTTCCTCATACACCCGCCAGGGGCTGACCATGGCGTTTTATTAACTCGCACATTCCTAGGAGACAGTGCAAACGATTTCTCATAACTAAGAACTTAATAGCAGCACGTGCTTTATCACATTCCTCGACAAATAATAAAATTTATAATCGTGCGCCACTGTTTTATAGTTTACCGATATATTCATGAGGATCACTTGTCCTGTAACCCCTCCCATCCATTCACCATAGCACAACCCATAAGAGGCATTTTTGAAATTATTCTTCCCCCCCCCCCCCCCCTCCTTCCTCCTAATAAAATGAACACCAATGTTACCGAGCATTTTTTGTTTTTGTGGAAATGTGAGCCAAAATGTGGATTTTGGTTTGGTTCGCCTACAGCGCTGTTCAAATATAAGTTCAAATATGACAAGTATTGGTAATACACAGTTAAATAACTGAGTTTTGAACTACAATAGTTTAAAATGTGCAGTCGGTAAGGGAATGAAGTGCTTTAGAGTATCTGTAAATAATTTCTTGCTACTAACAAGAATCCAACATGGTGCCATGTTTTTCATGTTGTTCATGTTTGTCATGTTTTTCACTCTAAAAGTTTTTGTTTTGAAGTTCTATATCGAATGTCATTGCTTATGGAGGGTGTTAAATGTGCAGTGTATCTTGAAAAATTAAAATAATTGTTTGTTGGTTTGTAAGAGTAGAAATAATTACAGTATTTAAATTCTCCACGCAGTTTGATTGCTGCCGGGGAGAGAATTTTCAGAAGGCCCATTGAAAGGGATTTTTTGCAATTGAATTTTGATAATTTCAAGTGAAACTAAATTTTTTAATTCAAAGTTGATATTGATAGTAAGTTCCTGCGCTATAAAAAATGAAAAGACATTTCGTTTTTAGAATTTTTACAGATATTTTTTATTCTGCCAACGACAGTAAATCTCTTATACATGTATTCCCATTCAGATGGCAGGTGCTGCCATCTATCACCCATAAAGCAAAATAAGAGGTCACACATAGAATTATCCTTTTTATTAATATCATATGCATTTTCAGAAGTTGTCAAAAGCACATCCCCCTCTTAATGTTTACAAAAAAACATATTTTAATATGTTTATCGGGAAAGGAGAAATTGTGTTTTCGTAATTTTATGCAGGGTGTCCCCAAAGTCACACCGCACTTTCAATGGGCCTTAAAAATAACGGAGTTTTGAACTACAATGGTTTAAAATGTGCAGTTTGTATGGGATAGAAGTGCTTTAGAGTATCTGTAAATAATTTGTTGCTACAAACAAGAAGCCAACATGGTGCCATATGTTTTTCAGGTTGTTCAGGTCAACTCTGAAATGACACCAACTTGTTTTGAAGTTCTATATCGAATGTCATTGCTTATGGAGGGTGTCAAAATTGCAGTGTGTCTGGGAAAATTAAAATAATTTGCTGGTTTGTTAGAGTAGGAATAATTACAGTATTCTCCAAACAGTTTGATTGCTGCTGGGGAGAATTTTCAGAATTAATGTACGTCCTGAGAAAGCAGATCAGTGCAGTTATTTTTCAGTTCGTAACTTGACTTGAACTAGGTCTTAGTTCGTGATTTATAGACTCGCCAGTCTCCGGATGTCCGTGTGGTTGAACATCGGCGCATAAAAACTATTGGGGTTTATGACAGTGACTCGAGCACATCTGCATGCTCTGACCAAATGTTCCAGTAAATTCCCTACATGTACTAGTACGTGTACCTGAATTCCAAATGCGGTTTGTTGACAGTTTAACTGTTTGGAACTGCTCTTTGCGCATTGCGCATTCATGGTTTATTTACATGTAGGTTCCAATAAGTTAACTAAAATACATGTAAGCTGCTGTTGTGCCATTTTGTGCCAATGGCCACCGAATGCAATCGCACCTGCTGGTCTTGACCTCGAGGTATGCTATTACCCCCAATCCCGATATGGCTTCGAATCGCCAGATTTCAAACTGCTATTCTTTGGCAGCGTTATGTGGTAAATGCAAATTTGGCTCGGTCTCGGTCTAGCTACACTGTAAAAACAAATGTCTAACTATCAGACACTTAAAGTGTATTTTTGTTGTAGACAGGATTCATACCTTTAGGCCGTCTTGAAATTCAGTGTCTTAAATGTATACCCTACAACTGTCATAACATTTCTAATTTCAGTTACG
>JAQFYZ010004148.1:0-11724 GCA_034695085.1 Cylindroiulus punctatus | reverse complement strand
GACTCTCCCTGACCATTTTGCTCTTCCCTGACTTTCCCTGACATTCCCTGACTTTCCAGGTGCGTATGAACCCTGCCAGACACCCACTAGACAGTTCGATGCTGCAACACTGCTGCAACACTGCTGCAACCTGCCTTCGTCGTATTCAATTCGAATCCCACATAGACCTTCCACCAGAAGTACTACAAGGTCGAGTTGATGACGCGAGGATTGCCTACTTGACAGTCGGCACTCCTGGAGACAGTTGCTAGACAGTGTTGCGTGTCCACTCATAGACCAGCTCATTTTTGGAGCTGATTTAGCTTTGGGCATACTGCGCAACGCCCAGATACATGTCCCGCAACTGTCCCTAGACACCCACTAGACAGTACGATGCATCTGGGTGTGAAATAGGCGCATGACAGTCCCCATACACTGTCGCGCAACCCCGTCTGTGTTTGCCGTCAATAATTTGCCACCGAGCCGCACGCCAGTGCATTTTGATGTCAAATCAGGGCTACGGCGCTATGGTTACAGGACTTATTCTAATGTTATTGCCTTGTTTTTTCCGAGCCGCGAATCCCCATTTATTATTCCTGGCCGTTATCTGGCACATTTAGTCTTGCCTCGGCAGCCTGGGAATTTCAGATGCACCAACAACAAAACCCAAACGACCAAATTGCAGACCAAATAAACCGTCCTCCTCAGACGCCTATCATGACTCCAAAATGGAAAGTTGAAAATCACGTGAAAACTGGCATGAAATGCCTTCGCTCGAATTTGATTCAAGAGCATTTCACGAGGTAATTATTTCGTGTCAAAATACAAAACGGTGCCATGACTACATTAAGAGGCCCGCTGTCATGGAAGCGTCATTGGCTACACATTTGTCGCTCGGCTAAATCGGGCGAAAACACTTTGAATCGAAGGACAGAAACATCTTTAGGTGCGTGGAAATTCAACATCCCAATTTAGGTGCCACCATTTGCGCTAATCTGAATATGTCCCGCGAAATCCAAGCCCTAGGAGTGGAAATTGGACAAGTGTGAATTTCTGCTTTCGTAACATTTTCATCGTTAAATATGATTTTTCATTGTGAACTTCATAATAATTTTTTCTGCATCTCGACTGCATCGTTGCAGTTAAGGCTGCTCGAAAGTGCGTCGTGACTTTGGGGACACCCTGCACGAAATTTCGAAACCCAATTTCTCCTTTCCTGGTCAACATATTAAAATAATTTTTTGTAAACATTAAGAGGGACTTGCGTTTTTGGGATGGGACTTTTAAACAATTATTGAAATGTATTTGCTATTAATAAAAACGATAATTCTACATTTGACCTTTTTATTTTGCTTTATGGGCGATAGATGGCAGCACCTGCCGTCTGAATGAGAATACACGAGATTTGCAGTTGGAGGCAAAATAAAGAACATCTCGAAAAATTCTAAAAACGAAATTTCTTTTCATTTGATATAGTCCAGGAACTTACTATCAATATAAACTTTGAATTAAACATTTAGTTTCATTTGAAATTATCATATCTGTCCAAAATTGGGTTCAAAAAATCACTTTCGAGCAGCCTTAAGCTAGATCAACACTACTGTCAATTTCCACAAATACTGACATATCGTCAGGATGGTGATCAGTTTCGACAGACCAACGGGGGCAAGCCATAAACTCGTGCTTCGAAAAGGGGGCCATCCATCAAACAGTGCTCCATAAATTCATGCTAAGAACTGATTTTCCGTCAAAATGAGGAATTTTTTCACCTTACTTGCAGCTGCATATGACATCAGTGTTCTCACAATGCATTCCAACCACGTTAGGCATGCGCAATGCAAAAACATACATCGAAAAGAAAAAAATGCAAAGGGGTGGATTCGACAAAAACGTGATTCAGGGAGTCTCTTCATAAAAGGACCATTTTAGGGATGATTTTTTTTCGCGAAAACCGACCAAAAGTTCAGCACCGAAGCGTGCCAGACACGCAGCGCCCCCTGGCGGCCAACAAAGGGGTGTCTGGGGAAGGTAACGAACGCCACCCCACGGGTCAGTGGAGAGCGTCTGGCGTCTGCGTGCCTGCATTATCAGCCTGTCCTCCTTATAGATTTCATTTTCAATATTTGTTTACTCCGACCATAATCCGGCCTGGCAATCGCAAATACTCCCAAGGTTTGCGCAACGACAAACGGGCCCAGAAAAGGGGCCAGACGCCATCAAGATGGCGGAACGATAAGGGAGCCCTGCCCGCTAATTAATGGACAAAAAAACCAGGCGCATATGCAAAAGAAACCAGGTCAAGGGTTACGCCAGCTTGGGGGAGGTCAGACGCTTGTGGCGACCTTGAATGCGACGTGGAAGAATCGAAGCTGCCAAAATTAGACTATACTGACAGTATGCATCGCCATGTGCGTTTTTCCTGCCAGTATTTGCAAGCTCAGTATCAATATCAACATCTTGTGGGTCTTACGGTCACAATAAATGCCAGAATAACAATGCCTGTTTAAGGGTACAAATTGGCGTTTTTGCAGATTATCCAACACTTTGGATATACTGTCAATATGGACATATTGGCCGACCTTGCACAGTTTCAACAAACACCGACCTTATTTGTCCTACTGATCATGTCAGTGATGATATTGGCGCAGCAGGGATGAATTGCTGTCCTTTTCTGCATAATTACTGACGATTAGGGCTTGCTGCACATGCATGTTTGGACCGACTACTGACTGTCAATATCGAAACATTGAAGTTGAAAACATACCCTAACGTGGGACTCACACAGTTAATTAAGAATACCGTCAATGAGTATCGATCAAGGGATGTAATAAACTGATGGATTGACGTTCCATATTGCTTACTGACGATTATCTGAATTTGGCAGTCTGGAATTGAGCCTGACTGTCTGGTTTGCAACAAAAAAATAAAGATGTGTACTCAGTATTCATTAATCCCTTGTTATTAATATTCTTAAAACAATAAGAAAGTTGCACTATATCTACTAAATGTAATTCCGAAGGTTTTTGCTCATAATTTGTATGCGGGCCTCACAAAGTCAATAACACCGTCAATTTCAACAAACACAGAGTCGGTAATTGACGCTCCAATCGAATTTACTGACGATTATTCGAATTTTTGGACAACTGACTGTCAGTATAGGGAAATACTGACGGTGGTGCTATGGCCATGTTACGTCCACATTAACATAAACACTGCTCCTTGATTTCATGAAAATATGAGTAGTGTGACAAGTTGATGAATGTGAGGTATACCCGGGAGACCAGTCCCAGTACTGGTCTAATCAATAGCAAATATTTTCAAAATTAGTTCTGAGCACGAAACAGCATCGTTCGCTCCACTGCGAACTGGGTCAGTGTGTAGATAAAATTCCGAAAACTGTTTTCTCACTTTTCGACCATCGTCTGTGGCCCGCAATTCGTGCGTGAAGAGTAAAAATCGCATTCCAATCCCCAATTAAACTGGACCATTACACAAGTATTTCATATCCAACAATTAAAAGGCGGTGTCTTCCAGACTGTGCACACAACTATAACAGTTAAAAAAAGTACCCAGAATACCGAATTGGTAAAAACTGTCAATCTGGCGATTTCCAGTCCATAAGAACAACGGAAAGCCTTCAGAAAAAATGGTGTACATGTATATGCAAACATTTTTCAAACAGAACTTGACAGATAGCCATACAGGATTTTTCGAACGTCCCTTACGTTCTAAAATCTCAAAAGCACAGCCAAATGCCCAAAGCCCAAAACTGACTAATTTGCCGGCCCAAAAATAACAAATTGACAATTTCTGGCCACAAGAACTAGACGAAGCTGACAGAAAACCTATTTCTATTCTCACATTTTCGAATCCGAACTTTACAACATGACAGAAAGGACACACATCCACAGGATTTTTCGAACATTTCTTACGTACGAAAAATCAAGCTCAGCCAAACTGCCAAAACTGACAATCTAACAGCATCCTGGCCACAAGAACTAGGCGCAGTTTGCAGAAAAACGGTTGAAATTCTCCCATTTCTCAAGCCGAACTTACAATGACAGCAAGGACTCGCTTCCATCCACGGCACTTTCCGAACGTCCCTCACATTCGAAAAAAGGCTCAAAAATCTTTCCTAACAAATCGCGCCCCCGGGGCCGCGGGCAGCCGGGCCTCACCGGTGGGTGAAAGGTGGGTCCTCCCCGCCCCACGGCGGAGTGGCGGCGGGGTCGGGGTCGTGACCCCTCGGCCGGCGCGGCGCCTTTAAACCAGCGAAAAATGCACGGCGTCCATCTTGGGTTTCGCTACGCGGTGGAGGGGGGAGCGAAGGCTGAACCGGAGCACTCACCACTGACTTCCATTCCATCCGGCGCTGGACGAGACGCATCAGGGGTGAAAAAATCCTCCAAACTGGGTGGTCGCACCCCGCGAAAATCCGTCCGAAGGCCCGGGGGGCTGCCGGGGAGGCGGCGGCTTCATCCCGCTGGTCGAAAGGCAGGCACTTAATCCACGACGCGCTCACCTCGGCCGCTCGCTGCACAATGAAAAATGGGGAAGGTGCGCCAAAAAAAAGGCGATACGGAAAAACGCAGCTCGCCCCGCCCACGGCGCCAGGTGGCGCTGGCGGCCAGGGGGCGGGGCCAGACGGGGCGGCGAGACTGCGCCTGCAGACGGGAGGGCATTCGACGAATGGACGAGGATGAGAGTGGTGAGGACGAGGCAGCAGCAGCTTTGGATTTACTACGCTGTATTTGCCATAGTCTTTTACTCAGCTACGGAGTACGACTAATGTACTGTAGTCGAACCATGGATAAATGGCAAACCGCGATAACTGGAATGTGTAATTAAATGAGTCCGGGCATTTTTTACCAAAAAAACCAAAAAAAAAATAACTCCATTGACCTGTGTAAGACTAATGCGATGTTTTCCTCCCTACTCCAAATAGGAGGCAGAGCTAATTACCTCAGGGTTGATACTCAATTTTACAAAATCATTTCCCTGATTTTACAGCAAACCACGCAGTTTTCTCTGACTCTCCCTGACCATTTTTCTCTTCCCTGCCTGACTTTCCCTGACATTCCCTGACTTTCCAGGTGCGTATGAACCCTGTAATGGGAATGTATAATTAAATGAGTCCGGGCATTTTTCACCACAAAAAAAAAAAAAAAACTCCATTGACCACTGTAAGACTAATGCAGGGTTCATACTCACATTTACAAACTCATTTCCCTAACAACCCAAGTAAATTTCCCTGACTTGTAAATCGTGTAGAAAATTTGTTTACACCTGCTCATGAGAAAAATATAATGTTTATTAATATTAACTTTTGGAAATGGTCAGCAGAAATCTCAAACTAATTAATCAACATGTTAAAAAAATTATTTTTTGGGTATTTTTTTAGATTGAATTTATTTTTCAATTTTATTTTGTTGAAAAAACTTATTTTCCCTGACTTTCCCTGCTTGTACAGCAAAAAATGTAGTTTTCCATGACTCTCTGGCCATTTTGCTCTTCTCTGACTTTCCCTGACATTGCCTGACTTTCCAGGTGCGTATGAACCCTGAAATAAAAGGCAGAGCTAGACTACCTCTATAAATGGGAAGGTCGACGACGTTACCAGTTCGATTTTCTACCCCGTTCCCCTGCCAGCTCTCGATTTCAACCTCAACATGTGCTGACATCATGTCCAAGACATGTTTGAAATGTGAAATTCCCAAGTGTTCACATTCAACACAACATCCGCTGACATCATGATCATCCGAGACATGTTTAAAATGTGAAGTGCCCAAGTTTTCCATGAAAAACACTGTGACACTTCATTTGTTAACATTCAACGCAACGTCCACACACATTCACATCCAAAAACAGGAAACTGGCAAAAAAAAAATTTCGCACTTTCCTTGACTTCCCAAATCTGACCAGGTCGTGAGAATCTTTCATCATTAGATCAAAATTGGGATTATTTCATCTTCGCCACCAGCCCGCCTAATCATCATATTTAAATATTTTGTAATTTATAAAACAGGACATTCATGCCTATTCATGTGGTCCCATTACCCACTTTGCACTGGGGTTAGACTGGTGGGTAGTGGCAGCTCATGCTCATCTCGATACTACAGATGTGTTGCCACCATTACAGTTCCAACCCTCTTATTAAAAAATATTCATTACGAAGGATATGCCAAAAGGCGCATTAAAAAAAAGAACAATCCAGACCAATTATTTTGCAAAATTGGACGTATTTTAACCCTGATTTTTACTTTAAACAGTATTTCAGTATGCATCACCATTTGGCCAATCCCAGGTCATTTCCACTCAAGGTACCTATATGGACCTAACGGTCTGATATGGATGTTAAGACACAAGTACAGAACTGAACTGAGCGACCAACACGAGAATGAAATTGCTTTCATTTCTACAATAGCTCAAACTCCACCATTGATGGGCGCTTCGTGAACGACCCTTCGCAATGGCTTTCCGCGACATAAACGTTCACGAGCCATGGTTTACAACCTCGATTTGCATGCCACGGTTTTTTGGGCCCAGGCTAACGACAACTGGTACATTGTCGCTAAAAACGAAGATGGGATCGACGACCCACAAGCGTCACGACCATCTCACGTACAGGGTGCCCTCCCAGTTGCGTTTTGCACAAACAAATATTTGAATCAAACTGATCGCAATGGCATCAACAGCTGAGGTTATTCCAACATACATGTAACAGCATTCTAGAACGACTGCAGAAGTGACCATGCAACAATCAGCTGAACTGGCGATTGAAATTCGGTTAAGAAACAATCAAATATTACACGCACAGTATTTCATTGTCTTAGTGATTGGGGGCAATCAAATGATAACATTTAAAAAAAAATGAAAAATGATTTTACCATTCAAGCCAGTTTTGCTAAATACTCCCAGTTTTTTTTTATAATGCGCATCGTTTTTAATATTTTTTAAAGATAAACTTAAAGTCCATTGATTTTGTTAAGTTTCCAAAACTGTTTGCCTATGAGGACAATTTAATATATTTCTGTTTTTGATAGTTCCAAACTCGTACGTCAAATATTTCTAACAATATTGATGTCATAAATTTGGTCCATCGTTTTTCGCTAATTTGTATTCAACTTTCTAAATCATCAATTTTCATATTTAAAACTATGGAATCATCCATCATCTAATCCAAGTTTTTTTGGATTACATTTTTTGGACAGTTCGCCATTAAAGTAAAAATCCCTAAAAATCCATTGTTTCTGGTAACGCTTTCCAAACCATGTCTTGGGAATCATTTAATCAAAAATTGTCCTAAAAATCGATGAAAAATCATGGATTCGAGCCCACATTTCATTACCCCTCCAAAGTGATGGCATCATCACTGTCCAAAACGTGCATGCAAACTGTATGAAAAAGTGAGTATTTCAGCATGATCTTGTTGGCCAACATCCGCCATTTATCATCCGAAGCATTTTCATGCAAATTTCTCTGTATTCCATTTTTTTCCGACAACGATGATGGGGAGTGGTGTTGAAAGGCCGGAGACCGCCACAGGTAGAAGGGGGTCTGAAACCCGCCGTTGTGATGACAAGATGGGCCTGCCAGCCCCAGGCGTGCACATCATGTCCATGCTGGCAGCGCCCCCAAGTGGCGCTCGCCATTGCGTCTCGCCGTGAGGCGCAGACAGGCATTGCGAGGAAGAGTTGAAGAAGATAATCGCGTCGGAGCAGGTCGCAAGATGTCAGGAAACGAAAGAAAAGGCAGAAAAAACAAACATGGCGATGCGGGCAAGGGGGCTGCTCGATTTGCATTTGCCGCGAAAAACCGCCGCTCGCTGCTAGGGCGCGCATTCCCTGCCCGCCTCGCAATTAAAAATACGAGCGCCGTGTTTACCAGAACGCGAAAAACGCGACGTGAATTTCAAGGTCGGCCACTATTTTTAGGCGATGACTAGACGCCTTGTAAACAGTGCCGCGTGCGAAGCGACGGTGGCGCCCCTAGCGGCAGCCGAGCGAAGCCGCCATAACGCCATTACAAATATGGTCACATGATGGCCATGATGGGTTGCATCTGGATAACCTGCTGCCGCCAATTTGAAAGACGGCTGACCGGAAGTGGGTCATCGTTGGTTTCGAGACTGAAAACGTTTTGGTTTCAGTCGCCATTTTGTAGGATGGCGGACCGGAAGTGGGTCATCGTTGGTTTCGAGACTGAAAACGTTTTGGTTTCAGTCGCCATTTTGTAGGATGGCGGACCGGAAGTGGGTCATCGTTGGTTTCGAGACTGAAAACGTTTTGGTTTCAGTCGCCATTTTGTAAGATGGCGGACCGGAAGTGGGTCATCATGGTTTCGAGACTGAAAACGTTTTGGTTTCAATCGCCATTTTGTAAGATGGCGGACCGGAAGTGGGTCATCGTTGGTTTCGAGACTGCAAATGTTTTGGTTTCAGTCGCCATTTTGAAAGATGGCGGACCGGAAGTGAGCTCATTAGGGGTGCTGTCATCATTGATTTGGTGACTTTGAAGAAAACTTTTTTGGTTTTGTTCGCTATTTTGTAAGACGAACCGAAAGTGACGTTACTCATGTGTGATGACGACAGTTTGTTACTTTGAAAATCAAAGTAACAAAATCCAAAACTCCGCATGACGTCAATATCGAAATGGCAGTCACTCCTCTAACATTTAGGTTAGAGACCCCTGTGGCAACTAAATATCCCCATTCGAAAATTTGTGTCTGTTTTCCACACTTTTCCATTTTACTAGCTAAAACTTCAACAATGCATGGCGTTTTATGGTGGCGCCATCTAACGACTAAATAGCAGCACGCATATTTTGTAATGTCTTCGTTAAGGCTGCTCGAAAGTGATTTTTCGAACCTAATTTTGGACAGATATAAAAATTTCAAATGAAAGTAAATGTTTTAATTCAATGTTTATATTGATAGTAAGTTCCTGGACTATATAAAATGAAAAGAAATTTCGTGTTTAGAATTTTTCGAGATGTCTTTATTTTGTCTACAACTGTAAATCTCATGTATTTCCGTTCAGACGGCAGGTGCTGCCATCTATCGCCCATAAAGCAAAATAGAGAGGTCAAATATAGAATTGTCGTTTTTATTAATAGCAAATGCATGTCCATAATTTTTCAATAGTCCCATCCCAAAAACGCAAGTCAATCTTAATGTTTACAAAAAATTATTATAATATGTTGACCAGAGAAGGACAAATTGGGTTTCGAAATTTTGTGCAGGGTGTCCCCAAAGTCACAACGCACTTTCGAGCAGCCTTAAAGTTCATCATCTTTGCCCTCATTCATTTTTTTCCAAAATTTCGCCTGCAGCCTGCATGTTGGTTGCTCCTGTCATTTCCTACACATTCTCTAAAATCCACCACTTAAAACCAAAATTCTCAAGTTTTCCCTTGGGTTAACATTTCAAAAATATTTTTAGGAAAACTGCACATTCGATGCAATTATTATTTCAGGCAGCGTTGATCAGAATATTTCATGCATGGTGTCTTCTTAACTGCATTTAACAACACTCAAAGCTTTTATAATTCATAATTCGTATATTTGCATGCCCTGCTCGTACACGTGTGTATCAAATTCTTGTGTAAGATTTATCAGAAAGACACCATCCCCCTTTCAAAATGTGCTCTAAACTTGCTAAGTTTATACAGATTTTGATTTTCGGACGGCGGTGCAGGAATATTGACAGTTTTCTGAAATTCATTGCTATTTAGTTGCAAATGTGTCTGCGTGGTCAGCAGTCAGCTTGAAATATCAGTCGGCTGCCATTTTATCGCCAGTTTTTCAGTGCGTCAGACCGCCAATTCGGGCGCTCATAAAATACGGTCCACAGGCGCTCGCGCCGTTTTATGGCGCTTCTGCCACAGACGAACAGGTAAGGCATTTCCGGGGGAAAAAATTTGCCTAGACGAGACACCTTCTTTAGGACGATTAAACTCCAACCGAATGTATTAGCAGCAATCGAGGTCCTTTTTTGGAGTGCGAATGCAGACAATTTACGACTGGCAAGCGTTTTATCTTAGCGGATATGGCGACTAGACGAGCTCGAAACCAGCGCCCCCTGGTGGCGATCTCAGCAAGCAGTAAAGCTGTCATTTACCATAGCGCATGTGAAGGGTTATACTATTGGTACTTGTATGTGCGGCTTCAGCACTATAGTCGTCTCGCCAAAAGAACGAAAAATTTTCCAGCCAGTCAAAGAGATTCGGCTTATCGACGTACTGTTTCAGGAGTTTCAGCGGTAAGAGGAAAATGGCTGCCATGCTCGATGTTATATTACAGGATGGACTAATCGCAAACAGGAAATTGCATCCTATTGGTCTAAACGACACCATTTTTTCGTTCTTTTGCCGGGACGACTATACAGTGTAGCTGACAGAGTGTGCCCTATGTTCACCTGTTGGGCCAAGTCACACCAGGTGGCGCAGGTAGCGATGCACAAGCTTTCTTATTGGATCAAACTGGCTAACAGAGGGCGCCCCAAACAGCAGTTAATAGGTCATCCCCTGGTGGCCAAATTTGTAAAGCTATTATTACACTGAATGCTAGTTCCAACACATACCCTTTGTGCCGCGTACATGTACATGTAGTTCTGTTGCTAAACTAAGCCACTACGCCATGTAACATACTGCATCTACTAACTAGAAACTGAGAGATTTAAACGTTTGAGAGCTATGGAGTTTTGTAAAGTGGTGGCACCCTGTGGTGTTGAAAAATTTCAGCAGTCCTTGAGTTGGTCACAGATCAAGCAGCACCGGAAGTGCTGGATGTTTTATTAATAACATGCGCGAAAATTATTTTTGCTCCAAGGAGAACAAGTCCTTCCGCTTAACCTCTTGTTTGCAAAAATCCGACTCATTTACCCTCAATAAGCGTGTGCAACTCACGATGGAACGCCAGATACACGTCGACAATGTGAATAATTTCCAAAACTAACTAAGCGGGGACACAGCAGATGCAAGATAAACGAATTATTCGCCTTGGGTTTATGTTAAACACCGCGCCATAAAATGGTTAACACGCTTGTTCTTTGTCAGAGTTTGCATCCTGCTACCCTGTGGGACTGTGCACGAAGGACGTTCGCAGTTAGCCATGAAGGGACGTCCATAAACATTGACGCTGTTGTTTACAACAACATCTCAATGAGCGTATTCTGTTGAGTTTACTACGCATTGCCCCTGCTCCAGCAAGTTTACGAGAAGTGGGCTTCTCCTAATGGCTCGTAGGCAAACTAAACCAAGTGCCCTTCATGTGGGTTTACATAACTTGCCTAGTGTTGACTATGTCAAAACATTCAGAATCAAACCATCCCAAGCCGAATTCCAATGCAAGTATACTCAAACCAATTAAATGCATGTAAAACAAGTCCGCATACTGCACTGGGTGATACACATGCCTTGAATCAAACCACCTCATGCCGAATTCCAAAACAAGCATAATCAAGTACAGTGTATGTAAAACGGGTCATGATTTAGGTGCCTTCACTTCTCTATGGGTGAGATTGAAACAAACGACTCCATGTCCAATTTGAAAGTTAAGCAAGGCAATTAAAGTTAGAGTATGTCAAACATGTTTGCATGCATGACTAAGGTATCTGAAATCTTGCGTGTGAACAGTGATCAAAATGAGCCGTATGGCAAAAAAGAAGGGGCTTTCAGGCATGTGGCCAGCTATGTCATATTTTGTCACATCCAAGAATTGGACATTTGTCACATTTTGTCACATGCAA
>JAQFYZ010004147.1:0-11728 GCA_034695085.1 Cylindroiulus punctatus | reverse complement strand
CGGTATTATTTGACTGAGAAAAATGGAATAAAGTTTTAAATCACCAGTCACGGCCCAGGATGAAGTTCCTCTCGCTTCATGCAATAGAGGGTTAATATTTTTTAAATGCATCCGTGCTTTTTGAATTTCACTCAATATATTGAGTGCAAATGGAATATATTCTAATTTCTGCTGTTGACATACTGTATAAACCTTACTTGCATTGTGCATGAAAACAAGCGAAAGCTTTCTGCATCTGGTTTTTGATTTACTGATTTACCTGAGAGACAAGAAGTCGCGTGCACTTATCAAATTAAGCCTGTTTACATGCATGACTTTTGTTTAAGGTACCTTAAAGCCTGCGTTTCACAAAGTGAAGTTTCTTAATTTCAGAGAAGAGTTTCCAAACACCCAGAGCCATCATTGATGACTGTGCATTTGCTGTGCTTCCTGCATGAGTAGCTAGTTTTAAACCCGCTTTTAACATGTTGCATAAAAACGTTTACTATGAATTAATAAACGTCATGAAAGCAAAAGATCAGGAAGTTGTTAACCATAAAATTTGTAATTTTAATTTCGCAGCAGTTTAATTATTTAATGTTTATTTGCGAAACATGCAGGATCAGCTGGCATTGAACGTTCGTAAATTAGCGTGGAAAGCTTTTTTAATGTACATATAATTCATTTTAATTTAACTTAATACTATGTTTGTTATCACATAAATTAGGCATGTGACAGGTGGGTGAAATTCATGCATTCAGTTTTTCAAAAAGTTCACTCTCATTTTGGTGGCCACCAACATAGGAATAAGGCAAAAACTCCCAAACTTTTATAAACGATGACCACCCATTAAATTTGGAAATGAATACTTTTATTAACACGTCGCACATCATGCATGGATGATCCCTTGATTCTGTTGGAAGGCTTGTACCTCCACAGAACAGATCCCCTTGTTTCAGTGAACCATTCATGGAACAAGCTGTTTGATAAAGAGGCCATAAGTCGAAGCGCTGTTCCGATAGGGCATAATAATGGAGCTGGCCATTGGTACTTACCCTATGAAATGGCGGGTTTTTCAAATGTTAATATACTGTGTATCCTACTTGTTTGTTTTTTGCGTATCAAATGTGCGTATCTTTAAAAATAAAACAACTGAAGCATGAGTGGACAAAAACAATAAATCGGATGCACATGAAGCATTAATTATCGAGTGTGAACTTTGCAAATTCTCTGACATCTAACGGTTTCTGACTGACTGACTCGAGTATTATACATGAAGTCATGGTGCTTGAACTTCCACTTAAACTTTTAATAGAGGAAGGTTCGCCATTTATGTGCTCCACTAAGCAGTGAACAAATAAAGACTAAAATACAAGAACGTTCAGGCATTAATTGCAAAATTATTTTTCTATGCTTACAGGTTAGGCCATCTTGAAAACTCCAGGTGACACAAAAATGCAACAGCCGGATGTGATATACCAAGGACGTTCCATAAAATCATCATGGATCTTACCAACGGATGTGATATACCATGGACGTTCCATAAAGTTATCGTGGATCATCGGATGTAATATACCAAGGACGTACCATAAAATCATCATTGAGTTAAGGTAAGACAACATATCACGTACTACATGGTATTTTAAGATATGCAAGAACGTACGTGGCGGTTTGACAATTTATGGTGACATAATGCAGCAAAGCAACTACTATGTAAATTTTCGGTATTTTACTAATTTACTTCCTGTTTCCTATTATATATACTTCATCATTTAATGTGCTACTCAATGTAGCTAAAATGGGAAATGAAAGAAAAGCTGAATATTCGTGTGATCTTGCCATTGTAGAAATCAAAATACAACAGGAAGGTAATAATGGTTCATCATTCATCGTTTTTGATGATGGTGTGCATTTGTGTGGGAAATGGGACGACTATTTTTTCATACCAATTCAATGTTCATTCAACTAAATTAAGCCTACTGACCCACCGGTGTACCTAAAATAAGCTTACTTGTATTTGAACAATGCCAAAAAGGCTGAAGCAACCCTGACATTGAAGAAACGCAACCAAAAAAAGGTGCCGATTTCTGCCTTTCTTCTCGCTTGATAGAGCCTGAAGACATGTACATGTATTTGGAATTTTTTACCCTTTCTCATTGAACAACAGGTGATGATTGTCCTGTTAAACGACAAGCTTTACGTAACCTGACATTAACCCATGCGTTTATGCTGAACTTATTTCCGAATTTTTTACTTAATCTTTTGCATGATCGAGTGTGTACATTGATTCACAACGTGAAATGCAAATACAGTGTATTGTTTGTGCAATGGAACTTTTGTATTCCTCATATCGGCTCGCAAATTGGGTCGACCATGACCCGGAACTAAAAAAGTTATGAAAATAGCAGGTTACAAGAAATGAAGCTAAACAGAATGTGCAGAAATGGGGATGGGAAAAATGTCGTGAATTTTTCGCATTCAGTGAATTTCCCTATACGAAAGTGCATCGTTTTATACTATTGTCAAGCTCCGAAATACACGTAGTGCACCAGGTTCGCAATTAAATGAGGTTGTTTCATTAAAAAAAAACATGTTTTACTTGCCTATGCATGCACCGATTAAATCAATAGTTTTCATTTGTCGTGTTTATATTAGGCGTCAAAATCTACTTTGCGGCACAATGTTTACGACCGCATAGCAACATTGTTTATCAAAATTTGTTTCCCACTAGTCTTATGGTGTGAATTGATTACAACAATGTTTTCAACAAAGACATTTCGTTTGAATTAATCTGGCCTACATTTCTTTTGAAACACATTTTGAGCGGTGCAGTGTAGAAAGAATAAATCAACGCATTGTCACGAAATGTAATGGGAAGAGGAAATGCTTTAATAAATCTGCTAAAATCACAAATTATATGCACGCTTTACTTGACTTGAGGATGCTTGATTCGAGATTGCACATGGGGGTGGTTTGATGCCAAGCTAGTTAATATCGCTGCAAATAGCAAGTAAACAGTTTCAACAGTTTACTTTAGATGAGCACGTGAAATGAATTGATTTGAAATTCCTGTTTTCTGCATTTTCTTCAAATCTAAAACCATATACAGAGAAGCTCTCCAATTACCATAGCAGGGGGAATATAGTGTAGTTCATAGCGTCTGATGTTAGCAAACTGAGATAGACTCTTAAAACGAAAGTCCGTGTTGCTTTTTTATGCAACAAATGATTGTGAGTGCTTTGCAACATGTCACCACCAGCTGACATACTTTAAGGCACGCCATGAAAACCCTCAGCGAAGTGATTTGACGCAAGGTAACTCAGATAGACCACACCCCTATCGTCCTTGCTGCTTTTTAATGAAATAGCAGATTCTAACTGTTTTGCAACATGTAATTTGGTGATGATCTGGTATACACAGTACACATCATATACACAGTGACTTGGTTTAAGGGATCTTGGAGTGAGCTTAGCGCTTGCATGCATGCTCACATAGTGAGCAAAATTTGAAGTGACTTGCATTTATGCAAAAAAAGTGATTTTACAACAAAAAAAAACATACATGTGGACTAACTTTTGCTGACAAAAAGTCGTAGTGTACCCTGTAAGTCCTAAATAAGTTTGATTTTTGCATCATCACTTTGCATCCAATGAGACTCTACTGTAGCTAAATAAGCTCATGATTCAATTTGGTACATTACTGCCCAGTTCGCACTTTTCAAGCTCCAAAGATGCTCCGCAATGTGAACAGGAAGTAAGAAACTTCAAGAACTTGAACAACTTGTGAGATTAAGCGGTCAATGCTCTGTACGAGTATTTACGAGGATGTTTAGAAATTTGCGATCCGTCGCGAAATTTTGTTTATGGAGAGTGGGACAGGGCAGAACATGTGCAGAAATCCTCAAAAACTGATAATTGGTGGACGGTTTTTACTTTTGCACTCTCGTCTCCACGACTCAGTGCCCATCGACAGACGCCCTGATTTTTTTTAGCAGACATTTCGCATCAAACCCATTTTCGCATTTTTCATAGCTGGGAAAAAATGAAATGATTTACCGTTATTAATGTCGTTATCAAAAATAATGAACGCGAAAGTATGCTCGAGTTAACACCGCTGGAGTTCGTGCACCCCCATCAACCATGGCTGTTTTCACCGACCTGACAAGAATGTATTATTTTAACATAATTGGCATTGCATAGAGAAAATATAACGATTTTCTTAAAACTCCCATGCATGGATTTGTGAAGTAAATATAATTTTAAGTATCGGTATAATACGTACAAACACTATTGCGGTTTTGTGCTTCCCATATCAGACAAATGCTTGGGTTTAAGCACCTGAATTTTTTCCGCCTTCACCACGGTCACTGCTTAACTAAATCATTCTTCCATCCAGTTGATGGATTTGCCTTCGACACGTATATGTGGGATAGTGGGGATTCTTACCGGTTTTCATCTGACCCCATTAACGCTCCGCAGACCTGCCTTTATAAATATAAGTGCTGGGGATGGCAGCTAAGCCTTTCAGTCGTTCAACTCTTCTGATTCTGTCGTGAGCATCTTTTCTGCAACTTGGGATTACACCGAAAACTCATGAGGGTTCTCATTACCGAACTATGTCTAAGGTGAGTTGGATGGAACAGCATGCCACTGTTCCCCTCTGTTTAACTGGGACTTCCTCATGTGTGGACATTTGCTGCCAACCACTTTTGAGTTCTGATTTTTCTGCAAATTTAACATCCAAGCACAAGTCCAAAATTCGCAACAATCTATTCATGAATTGTATGCATGTGAAATTGGATGTATGGATTGGAATGCAATGCGTGGTTTCTTGCAAATTGCTGAATCGATACAGGCACTGGGAATTCCCTGCACAGTGCAATCTGCAACAGAAATGTTGCCTATCATTGCGTTTCATTATCCATTGATTATCTATTGCAAATGCTTTTCATAACGCCGGACATATGCTTGCTGCTTGGCATGATGCTAGCAATTTTGATTGATCTGCTTTAACCGGATACAAGTACCGGATGCGATTGCATGCCATTAACCCTTATTAGTAAACTTTAATTTCGTAATCACATCCATTGTACTCACAATTAAGTTCGTAGTTCATAGTCATTGCTGCTTAGGCCCTAAAATACCCAACATGCTGCAGTTCTGCTCATAATGTAACCCGACAGAAAATTACAAGATGTCAAAATCCTGGTTATATTTCAACTTTGAAAACCTGGCAGCGATTTATTCATATTTTTGCCTATCTTACCCCATATTACTATCAACGTCTTCCTTTCTTGCGGTTTGTTGTTTATCAATAACTGTAACTACTGAATATACTGTATAAAACATCATGGGGCACTGAACTCTATTAAAAATGAAGCTGTTGTATAATAAATAATAACAATAATAATAATAAGGAGGATATACGTTGATACATTATAAATTGGCATGCAAATTGAAATTGTAACGATATTTTCAATCTCCCTTAAAAAATTGGCTTCAACTGATATTCAGATAAAATCTTACATCCCATCATTTACCTTTAAGATGAAGATTATCTTAGCAATCACCCCTCTACGTGCTTTCCTTAATAATCAGTCAATCAATCCTAAATAACCATAATGTTAATGATGAAAATGAGGGCAATAATAATAAAAGCCGGTAGTTTATCCGGAAATGCTTCAAATGCTCAGACCATGTAGCTTTAATGAACTCGCAAACGTGTCGCTTCCATCTACCTTAATTAATGCAAGTGGATTTACAACTCTAACAAAGACGTCGCCTCAACTCATTAATAAAACTAATTGGATGCGTGTAGGAAGCGTAAATTTTGAAAATGTTTGCATAAAGTGGCTGCACTTCAGAGGGTCGAAATGTGCAGTTCTGGGTATCCGTATTTCCTTTCAGCACAGCTAGATTGGCTAAAGTTCATTAGAGCTAATTTTTAATCTAATCCAAGTTCGTAGACCCTGCGCATATTAAATTATTGCTCCCATAAACGTGTAGTGGATAATTACTCTCGACCAACAATATGTTGCTCTTGTTACTGGCGCATAATTGTGCAAATGTTGTGACACTGTTCTGGACCAGAAATGGCCCTGAGGCTCCAGGCCAAAGCCAACGTGCCCTTGCAGCTCGCTTATGTAATCCTAAATGTAGTTCAGAAGTCGAATTCCCAGTTTTCTCAATGCCCAAAACCGCTGTGTCACTATCACTTGAAAGGGGTCATCCTTTGAGCAAATTGGTTTTGTTACATCCGTTATGAGGTACCCCATATACGAGGATGAGGTCGCACATGAAATCGGCGACTCTCTGGTACCTTCCCCGGGGTTAAGTAATCGCTAATCTCGAGGTGACGCTTATTTAATCAGCACAATGCATATTTTTCAAATGCTTTAGCATCTGTTGTTGGTGGTGGTTAGTGGCACTTGTGCATCTCCCAAAGCATTTGCAGTTTATAATCTCGTGAACTGGAATTAAAATGAAGATATTTTTCTCAATTTCATGGCAGATCGGTGTAACATTCCGAGGTTTCTGGGCCAGCATTTCAGTCATCTCATTATACTGCTTTTGCAATGCAGTCCATGGCCAGTTTCAGGGCAACCATGTTCAAAACCTGAATGCTAGGGGAGTCCAAAAGACCCTGGCGAACATATTCAGGAACCATCGGGATTTCCAGGCCATGAATGGATTGCCTCCTCCTGGAAGTTCCGGGAACATGCCGGAAATGATGAACAATTTCCCAAGGTGGAACCAGGATGGCCGGCCCCCCATGTCCACGAACGAGTTTCAGATGGGAGCAGCCCATCACAGGCAACCGGAAGGACCCATGGGGCCGAACCACGATAGGGGCAACAATGCATTTTTCAACCCCCTTAACAACGACATTCCAAACGGCATTCAAGACAGTTTCAACAACTTCAACCGACCACCTGTTGAGGGCAACAACCAGAGATTCCCTAGAGGACCTCAGCAGAACCGCCCAGGGTTTCCAGTTGGTCCACCGCCAACTGGTCCATTCCAAGATGGACCGCCGAGGAATCCGCCGTTCCAGAATAAAGACCAGCCTCCAAATCGTCCGTTCCAAAGCCAAGGCCCGCCGCTGAATCAACCCTTCCCCAATCATGGGCAACCACAAAATGTTGGATTTTTAAATGACCGGCCCAGAAATCCACAGATGTTTCAGAATGGCCCGGATCAGATACAAGGAGGAGCCCCTAAGCCCGCCAATGTTGACAATATTGATCCGTTTCTCAGAGATGCTATGAAAAAGCCTGGTGTGCCTCAAAATGGAGCACCTATGAAGCATCCTAATCAGTTTCCAAGAAATGCAATAAAAGAGTCCGGTCCACCCCATCAACAGATGAAGCAACAACATCAACATAAACCACCAATGCAACAACAGCAACCATTACCTCAGCAACATCAACCATCTCTACAACAACACCAACCTCCACAACAACATCATCAACCACCACAACAACGTCATCAATCACCTCAGCAACATAAACTACCACCACAACAACATCAACCACAACTACAACAGCACCAGCCACCACCACAACAGCACCAACCACCACCACAACAGCACCAACCACCACCACAACAAAATCAACCACCACAACAACATAAACTACCACCACCACAACAACAAAATCAAATGCCACAGCAACAACAACAAAATCAAATGTCACAACAACAACAACGAAATCATATGCCACATCAACAACAGCAACATCAAATGCCACCGCAACAACAGCAAAATCAATTACAACAACAACAAATCCAAACACCACATCATCAACACCAACAACAGAATCAGCAACTTCCAAATCCTCAGCAACAACAGAATGTTAAACCACCACAACAACCATTACAGCAACAGCAACCGCCGCTGCAGCATCAACAACTGCATCAACAACAGCAACCACAACAACAGCATCAACAACAGCAACCACAACAACAAAAACAACAACAGAGCAGGTTCCACAGGCAGCCAGACATGCCTTCTGGCTTTGACAATGGATTTCCTCCAAATCAGATTTTAAGGCCCCCACATGACCACGACCAGAATAATCAAAACGCAGAAGTACCACAGGGTCCATTCAGTTTCAGAAATCACGCTGATGCCCCACAACACCACCAGATGCCCTTTTCTCTAAATCCAAATGGTCAGTTCGACAACAACTTTTCGGAACGACCTCGGAAGAATCCAGGAAACCAGCAACGAGGCCCACCACCCCCTTTGGGCTTCCATCAAAACAACATGATGCAGGAAATGCCCTTCAAGGACCAGAACTTCCAGGAGGAGAACGTGCCCTTCACGGACCTTCCCAATGACCTCCCCCCAATCATGCACCCGCGCCCATTCCTGTTCCCTCCCCCTATGCCTCCCCCAGCAGAGGCGCCCCCTATGGGAAACCACTTGCCCCCACAGCAAAGTCAAGGGTCAAGGGCGCCCCCTATGGGAAACCGGTTGCCCCCGCAGCAAAACCAGGGGCCAAGAGCGCCCTCTATGGGAAACCAGTTTAACCACCAACAAACCCAGGGGCCAAGAGCGCCCCCTATGGGAAACCAGCTGCCCCCTCAGCAAAGCCAGGTGCCAAAGATCTTCAGCGATTTTCCCTCCAAACCAGAACTTGACCGTGGACCTTGGATCCCCATCACCAGTCGTCCTGACTTCGACTGGCGCCCCAGTGTGGACGGTCGATGGCCGTCAGAAACCTCTGAAGAGGTTTCATCCAGTGCAACAACCTCCAACGGCACCGACCATGCAGAAGCATCCACCATTGATGGCCAGTCCACACTCGCGGAAGACGCCCCAGGGAAGCAGTCTGACAAAGACCAGCAAGTCTTCGAGTCTGAGTTAAGCCAGAACAATGTCGGTTTCCGGTCCAATCTTGATGACCAAGACCCCACCAGCGATTTGACAGCCGCGTCCATGGGGAGACAAAATGAAGCTGAAGACGAGCAATCGTCCACTCTGGAAGCGAACGGCAACGACCCCTCGCCATCAACCGGAAGCAGCGTTGGGCAGAAGACCTCTGCAGAATCCACTCTGGCAGAGCTGATGGCCATGCAGGACAGCGACCTCTTGAGCGCCCTGGGCTCTGAAGCAGACCTGGAGTCGCTCCTGAACGAGCTCCAGCAGGGCAGCAAGGCCGAGGAACCCTCTGGAGCATGGTATCGGAACCACGTGACCGTCAGCAACCGCCATTCGTCCGCAGGGCGCCAAACCGGGGACCAAGATGGCGGCCCACTTCCGTTCGACAAGCACTTCCGGAGCAGCCTCACGCCCAGCCTGCGCGACATGAGCGTCGACCAGCTCCTGAACCACTTCCAGACTAAGTTCGACGAAGGCTTGCTCAAGGACGGCTCTGGCAAGGACATGGGGCAGAAGACCCAAGCACCCCAAGATCCCAAAATGGCGGACCAATCCAGCTTGCCCCAGTTCGAGCCGCCCACGACCTCAGCGCCGCCGCAGGACTGGAGCCAGAGGACGCTGACCGGAAGCTTGACCGGAAGTGACCCCCAAGACTACGTGGCGGAAGCCATGGCCAACCAAGACATGGACGCCACCCAAAAACCTGAACCTAACTTTGATGGACAGTTGCATTCGCCCCCGGTCAGCTCACCGGAAGCCACTGATTCGCCCAATTCCATCGGCGAGTATTCGACCCCTGAAGCAAGCTCCAGAGCGGACATGACGCCTACAAGCAGCAAAAGCACGCGGCCGCTGGTCAGAAGACGGAAGTTCCCCAAAAGAACTGTGGTGAACTCTAAACTAAAGCGACGCTCAACGGCTGCGCAGTGAAGTAGGCGATTGCTGACTTTGATGTAATAATGTGTTTCACAAAGTTGCCTACTAAGACCATACTTGAGCTCGCCATTGAACTTACTCGAAGTCAGTGGTCCATGATGTGTTGAGAATTTTCTTACTTTTGAAGCTTGTATTCACTGTAGCTCTCACTGCGTATGTACATTTTGTAATGTGGAGATGATTCTATCAGTTTGAGCAGCACTATGGTACTTCCAATCACTGAATGGACTGGGACGTATGTTCAGACCAATAGGATGCAATCGCCTGTTTGCGATTGATCCATCCAAGTCGTGCGCACCAGCTCCACCTCGCGGAGGCTGGTTGGAGGGAGGAGCCTGAGCTGGTGCATGTCAGCTTTTAGCTAAAGGTCCAGGGTCGCACATGCGGCTTATTAGCTCGTTCTTGAGCCCTACATTGGGAAGGAGGACATATAAATCAAATCAGCTGGAAACGGCCGTTATGATTATAACAGCGACTCGAGCTGATGTGCCCTTAATTGCAGTGGACGTCCACAGCGTGGCGAATTTTCATGTACAGCAGGTGGGTTATTCACTTTAGGGGTATTAATTCTAAGGAATCGTGGAGGTGATAATGCTGCTCGTTAAGGGCCATTCTAAGCCGTTTGAAAAAGCGGTGTGACTTTGGGGACACCACTGCACACCATTCCAAATACTTTGGGATATACGTTCGCGTTAACACATAGGTAATAACGTTAAATTTCTTGTCTACCTTGTACAATGTTTCGTCCACTAGTGCACTATTTTCTCCGTTAAGTCGCGAATTACGCCCTTTATTATTAAACGTTGAAATAAAAACGGGAAAAATTCGCGATTACGTCATCAAAAAAAGCCAGTAGGACCTCTGGCGTCATGTGATGACGTAAGCGCGAATTTTTCCCGTTTTTATTTCAACGTTTAATAACAAAGGGCGTAATTTGCGACTTAACGGAGCAAATAGTGCACTCGTGGACGAGACATTGTACAAGGTAGGCGAGAAATTTAACGTTTTTATTTATGTGTTAACGCGAAACTACTGCTTAAAGTATTTTGAATGGTGTGCAGTGGTGTCCCCAAAGTCACATAGCTTTTTCAAACGGCCTATGATGGCCTTTAACTTCCACCTCGTTCACTTCTGTGCGTAGTGTTTGGCAGCCATTTTTTCTTCGCCCTGTAAATCCTGCAATAACTGGTCGAAAAGCCGAATCGCTCTAATTGGCTGTCCGGGCAACGCCCCTAGTTTGTTCAGTGATTGAAAATACTATAGCAACTATTGCAGGCGTCCACTCTTGCGACTCAAGCATGGCGGCTAACTCAGCACCCAGCAGCCATATAGTTGGCATACAGTTTACATGTATATGCATGATGCTTGGGGGCTGTGCTCAAACGACGTCCATAACATAGTGGACTTTTTGCCTGACCATCCTTCTCCTTCCTCCAACTTGAACGTCCTGTCCTTGTACATGTATATACAGTTGTTTTACAAAATAGTGATACGATATGATGTTTAAATAGTGGACAGAATTGTTACATAATACTCGTACAAATTTTGAACTCTTTCCAATAACATTTGATACCATTCTGTTAGAGGTTACTTATAATGTGCTGGTCAGTAAAGATGTTGAAGTTCATTATTTTCTTCACCACATGCCTATTTGTGTATTTTACTTGCACACATATGCATATCCCACTTGTCTAGAATACATGGACAAGATTGACACCTGTCCTATAGTGAAACCAAGAAGTGATGGAACTGGGTCAAATTCGCCGATTGCCAATAGGGTCCAATCACATGTTGGCGATTGATTTAGCCTAGTTGCATACAATCAGTGCCACTGAACTGACTTTCAACGACAGAAGAAACATGGAAGCGCTAATCGACAAGCCATGTAATCTCGCTGATTGGCTGTCCTTCAGTTCCATCACTTCTTGGT
>JAQFYZ010004146.1:0-11729 GCA_034695085.1 Cylindroiulus punctatus | reverse complement strand
CTGAGGATTTTTTTTAGAGAAGATCCTTAATAATGGATTTCATATTTTTTAAGAAATTTCCAGAAAGATTTCCTGAGGAGCGCCGTAAGTAAAATTTTCCACAAGAAATGTTGAATTTCAGCTAAAATTTGTACAAATTTTTTTACCAGAGAATGCCATACTGTAGGCTAAATTTTAAAAACAATCAGAAGTAAGAAAAATATAGGCATTTCTTTTTTGGAGTAAAATGCTTCGATATTTCAGACAACCAGGCTGATGAAGGCTGCCAGAAATAACAAAGATTATAATGTTAACACAAGTAGAAGAAGCAAACAGTAATTTTCACGAAAAACTCTATCCATTATCTGCCTGGGTTAGTTAGATAGTACTTCTCAACCGTAATGGCTTTCTGTTAGAAAGACAAGAAACAAAGCATCGCTTGATCGTCAATGTGATTTTTGAGAAATCAAGCTTAAAAGCTTTTCCATAGATGAGGTATTTGGAAACCCAGAATTGCCTAGGTGACAAGCAGCTACTGCAGCGTTATTAATATTTTGTAAAGCATCGCTTGACATGTGCCTGATGCGAGTGACATGACGAGGTTGAAATGACATCAATGGAACAGCGATGCCTCGATGTATTACGAGCAAAGAACAGACATATGAATATTAAGCACGAAGGGTGGCCAAACAGCTGTGCATTTCCAATCAATAATTCCGACATTTGTTCATAGTTTACAGTCCAACTCTTTACATGTGGCCGAACAGCAAAGAGGTTTACCAGTGTCCCAGAGGCATTCTCCAGGGCCTGGTCCAGAACCTCTGAAATAATTTGTGTTCTGAAGCGATGGTCCTCTTTAAGCACCGCGAGCGCTCAGAGCAGAAATGATATACTGAGCGCATGTTCGGAAACTAAGACGATATTCATCCATCGTCAATATTTAAAAGCTCCTTCCAGCTCTCGTCATTAAAATGCACAATTGGAAAAATGCTCGGAACTCAGTTGGCAAATCGATATACATTTAAGAGCGAAATGAAGCCATTATGCACATCTGCCCACCAGTGATTTAGGATGATACAATGCTCCGCAACCAGCGGATGGGGGCAGGACGCCGAAGGGGAGGGGAAATGTAAAAGAAATGATGATTGCTTGGCATATGGAAGTAATTGAACAGATAATATTTTTAAAAGTTTGATTTGCTGGCAATTTTTGTTCATCGAGGCCACATCCACGTCGGTGATGCCATAGCTATTTTCACATTCCCCATTCGGATGTAATGGGATTCGAACGTGCCGTTAGCATAGCAACCTCCTGTAGCACATTAAAGCGCGATTAAATGCCCATTCTAGTCCCATTTTGGGAAATGCTGATCGGTAATGGCCCAGAACCATTCTACGAAATTGGAAGATAATTTCCAGCGCAGGCATGCTGTGCCTATGCAAGCAAGATTTCAGGGAATGCCACCGGTTAAATTGTCGGAAATAATTTTGGTTTCGCATTTCAATGACGTCGAATGAAATCTGGATGACAGGACCTCCACTGACGTCACCGATTAGCCGAGAAGAATAGAAATTTGCGTCATTTACCTTCTGTTGTTTCAAATACTCTTCAGCGTAAACCTCTGCGAGACTTAGTTTGCTTTTCTCTTGGTCCAGGACTAGTCGCTTTTTGTACTCGAACGGCTGTTCTTTTGGCTTAATTTTACGCTCGACGTCATCCCAAGACTGAAAATAAAAGATAACGAATATGTACACTTTTCATGACACCTAACAATTGCAAGGCACAAATTGCAGAAAATTTTTTTTTTTATTTTTTTCATGACTACTGATACCCACTTACTGATTTCAAAAATGCCTACAAATTGTGTTTACTGGTTCTTGTAAGTAAAGGGACACCTGCATTAACTTAATTCTGACCTTCGTGCATTTAAAATGCCATTCCTGACATGGTCCTCTTTTCTCCTGTACACAAAACATGCTGACAAATAGTTTAAACTTGGGAGTGTACATGGATTTGTGATGACTTATCACAAAACTTAATATGAAAAGTTAAGGAGTTTTGTACGCCAGAATCATGCCGGTAACTGCCAATTTCAATTTTCAGTGACACCGTAAAGAGACTTAGTAGAATGTTTACAATGCTACTAAGAAACGCTGACTTTTCTCACTGATCTGCAAGCACTTGTCAGTCCCAAAACCAGAGCGCATGTGCTGAATAACTGGCCAGAGTCATAAATCAACCAATTTGGGTGGGAAAAATTTCTCTCGCACATGCAGCCGAACACACCTAATGGATAAGATGCCATAACTGGAAGATGTTCCATCACGCTTGGACCTTTCCCGCTTGAAAATCGATAGGTTAAAGTACTTGATTCTATCGAGTGATGTAACGTTGCAGAAATGGGCCCACCCCAGATCCCGGGGAGGATGATCAAATGAATTAAAGGTCTCAAGATGCAAATGCAATTTACAATGAGCATCGGTCTTACGATGTGTGAAAATATTTCACACAGCCGTTAAACCGCAGGTACTAATTTACCCAAAACACTCGCCGTACCTGATCTTTAATCCGCTGGATGATTATGTCTTCCACCTTGCTCGTCGTTTCTTCGGTAATTACGGGCGCTGATTGGATGTTGCAAAAAAAAGTATTTTTATTATTATTGTCTTTCCTTAAAAAGGCGTCGTTAATTAAGAGCAATTAAGATAGCAGAGCACTCATCTACCTTGTCTGGTCATGTGATCAAACTGCAAGTGTTCTTCGAGTAAGCTGTTCTCGGGTCTTACGGCAACCGAAGCCTCGCCCATTAGTTGCCATGGCTTTTCAGATAAATTACTTTCTTCCAGAGCGCCGATTTTTTCTTTCAACTACAAAAAGGAACAATAAATAACATTAAGGACCCTGAGAAAGAAATCTCGCGTTTCCATAGACGATACCACAAAAGAGCTTCTTAAACACTTTGTAATTAAAACTAATAAAGGTTTCGCGCCTGCTTTTCTATTTGTTCCCACCACTTTTTTCTCATTCAAATTCAAACAAAAAGACAATGACGTCTGGAAAAATACTGTCACGACACTCTTATAGTCAGCGTGGCTCAACATCAAAATCAAGATGCATAGGCTCGACTGGCGCAATGGCTGTGCCACCATTACTGCTGTAATTAGTTACTGCCAGAAATATTTCATTAAACCCAGAGTTTCATTCGCAAAAATGCAAAACCCCAGATGCCGAGGAATGCAGTTCTCATTTAGCATCTCATCAACGGGGTGTTAAAAACAGTTCTTCGCAAGATTAATTGTTTGCCGAGGAAGAGCTGCGCACAAATTCAACATTTCACCAGATAACAATAAAAGCCGATTTTTCACTTGAAGCCCCCCAGACATTCAAAATGTGTTTTTGTAGGTCAAGGAAAATGTATGGAATCCACTGAACTGTAATTTTACAATTCCAGGATTATCCATGATATTTTTTTTTGGAAAAATGTCAATGCCTTTTGAAGTTATGAAACAGTTGGCTATAATTATTACTTGTAAACCAGTGTTTCTCGAATAATTTACACTATATCACTCTTCTTGAGCACAAGCCTATATTTCACCATTGCCAACCCCTCTCCCTGAAGAGAACATATTTACTGGCTATTTTTTAAAGTAAAGCTTCAGTACAAGTATGTTTTTGGAAAACTAAGGTGGCTCAAATGCTGGACCTTAGCCCAACAGAAATAACGAAACTTGTCTAAATTTTCCTAAGAATACTAAACTTATGTTAACATCAAAGGCGAACTTAAGAATTTAAAAAAAAGTATATACATGTATTTGAGAAATTTCATGATATTTGTAAAAAAAAATAATAATAACTATATTTTTGGTGGATTTCGGCATGGATTTCTACCAACCAAATGTCTGGGAGATTTACCCCATAGGCGGAGCATTAAAATAAAAAAAAAAAACAGGACAAAAAAACATTCCAGTAATGTTTCATTTGCAGTCCTGTAATAATCTTAATGGCCTATAATGATCTTAGACTTTTTGACTAAAATAATTACTGCAATGAGTGCATTTTAGATAATATAATTTCCAGTACATGCAACTATAATTATTGGTCAATTTAACTGTATTCACATTCTCGAGCTCTCAGACATATTAGCAATCATAAATATCGGGTAGCAACAAAGCAAATACAAGTTTGTTACAATGGAGTTTGCATTATTTAGTGAAAAGCACTTTGTTCGAGCAGTCATTTGCTAAACTAGCGTTGGTAAATTATGTGATTAAAAACTAATGAAATACCCGTTTTAACTGTTCCAGACACCCAGAATTTTGTTTCACATTCAAGCAATATTTTCAGCATAATTTCGACTGGTTTAAGTGATGATGAAAACAGCCCTCCTAATTACGTATCAACGAAAATCATTCTCATTTAAGTCACGCTTCCTACGATGTTCAAATATTGCAGTAAACTTAATGAAAAACTAACAACTGAGAAAGTTTTTTTGGGCTGAGATGATGGCGTTTATTCTTCTTAATCACACAAACAGAAACGTCTTTGTACCTAATGTTGTCACGTGAAACTAATAATAGTGGGGCTGAGGCAATTTCAAAAGAAACCGAGCAAGTTAATGCATTCACTTAATGACCAATTTACACTTGAAAGCATTAGCAGAAAAGAGTGAAAATTAAATATTTCATCAGGCGACGCGACTTTGGAATCCACACAATCCTTAAGAAAAATGACGCCAGCCTTTAATTACCACAGCAGGCGAAGAACAGTATTTCACTTATAGTCACCCATACGAGCAAATGGAGGAAATGAAATGGGCAGGCTAAATTCATATTCGTTGTTGATAGCAATCACACATCACAGACAGTCCCCATTTATCTGGCAAATTATGTTTCCCAGCTCGCATGGGCGACATCAGATTGGTGGGCAGTACAGTAGTGTACCAACAAATTAAAACATTGTATCAAACAATGAAAACTCGGTATTCCAAACATGTCCAGATTAGACAAATGTACAGAAACAGCACCAACAAGGGCATGCACATACATGTGCACATGTGACTTTCAAAAACACAAGACCCTGAGTTTTCCAGGTAAATTCTCATTTGCCCATGTTAAAAAAATACGATGTATATACGGTATGTGCCACAACGTATGGCGGCACATTTTCTTGATGGAAAAGTTTTCCTCAAGAAAACCTCAAGAAAATTCATTATTGGAAATGATGAAATGGACCGACCATTTTTGTACAGATGTATCATACTTATAATGAACAGTTAAAGAAGGGTGGATTTTAGCCCTTAAAATATGATGAAAACATTGTCATTTGCTAGAATGAGCGTTGTCAGAAACTAATTGTGCGCATTTTCATAAGAATTTTTAGAAATGTTAGCAAGAGAAACCTGACGAATTTTCTTTTTAAGATACCTCTTAGAGGATTTCAGTCAATTTGTAAGAAATTTCAGAACGATTATTAAGGAAACGAAAGCCCAGGGTGACTACTGGATTTCGCACTCTAAATTCCATGACTTCTCAAAATTCAATGTGTATTGTAATCACAAAATCGTGTTGTTAAGACACCCTCCAAGTGATGGCACGATCACCGGCTGAAGAAATTTTTATCAATATCCAATAACATAGTAAAAAAACGTCATGAGCGATGTTTTTGCGTGAAAATGAATATCAAATGGTGAATTTGGCCCATATTTTTATATGAGTGAAATTGTAAGCATTTCATTTACAAACCCTCGTTCAGTTACAAGTGGCAGGTGACACTATCATATCAAATTTGGATGTTATTCAGATGATATCATAGGATGCACTTTATACGCTCGTAACTACCGTACAGCCAGCGCAATTCACCAAAGATTCTGTCATTGCATTAAGGGAAATTAAACGTGGTCTAGCAGGGCATTAAGTACCAAAGTGCAAAAAATCAGCACATCAAAACATGTTCCCTGATTTTTCCAGGCTTTCCTGGTTTGTAGTCAATATGAATTGGGATTACTTAGAAATAGGACTTTACCAAAAAATTTAAGAACTTCATCAATTCTTGCAGCAGAAACCAAAACTTATGCAGTAATCCTCAAGCCCAGGACGATGGGCAGCGAGATTATGTACTGTTGCACAGCATATGCCACGTGAAAAATGATCGTTACGTAGAGATTGCACATCTGATGGGTATTCTTTCTCCTCGGGGATAAGGTAAGAAAAGCCTGGGGATAAGTGGCTAATGCTAGATACACATGTTAAGGAAATAGAACAAACGAACTGTTAAAAGTTGGCTGATTGCTTTGCACTAGTAAGACTAGGTTTGGGAGCAAAAACAAATTAAACAAGGCAGCGCTGATCACAGCTGATTACATGGTTGATTGTTATTGTCTAAGTGCATCTCGGAGCAACTGTAGAAAAGCCTAGACTTCACACGATGAATACACTTGTAACACAATATGACGCTAAGTTCATGGTGGTCAAACCCTAAAATCTGATCACATTGAGTAGAGAAATTAAATAGCGAAGCCACCATTCAGGCAAAGAAGAAGGTCTAATCAATTCTTGTAGCCGAACCACTGATTATTCGTTAGTGTAAAATTCTGGGGTAGCGCTTTATACACAATATGCATCATTATGGTCTTATTGTTGTCAAATTTATGAATTTGAAAAAACCGAAGACACAGAACCTCAAAATATTGAGATTAAAAAATGGAGTATTTCGCCTACCTTCTCTTGTCGCACTTCGAATGTTGACTTCACCTTCGGCATTTCTTGGCTTTCCTCGTCACCGCTGCTCAAGGAATCTGACTGTTCAACATTTTCATCGTCTTCATTTTCGCTAAATAAAAAAGAAAACCATGCATTAATAAAATTGATAAAACTGAAAATTTTCATTTTTTTGAAACTAAAACAACAAAACTCAGTTGAAACTTGTCTAATACATGTACATGTTTAGTCATATAACGAGTCAAACGAGTCAAAGTCAAATAACCGATTTAGTTCATCGTTTGGAGCTGTATATCATAAAAGCACAGCTTTCACATTTCAACTTTTGGGCAGAATCTTAGCAAAACTGTACTGGCGTTGCATAGGTCATAGCTAAGTGGTGTGTACCACTCATCGCGATTATCTACTTTGACTTATTACTGGCTGTCGCAAAATATTCATGCACACACACATCGTAGGGCTGTGTAATTGTTTGTAATTTCACTGGCTCTCCTCTGATCACAAATATAGTACGTCCAGCTATGGAATTAATGAATTTGCCAGTACAATGAAGTTGCACTACGAGTTTTACTTAAAATTATAAAATCGATATTATGCACACTGTTGTATGCATAATGGACTCCACAGAAACGACAAAAAGATAGCAACAATTATTGAAACAATCAAGAGATGGTGAAATAAATATTAAGTGAATCTTAATTTCATAGGAGCAAACAGACAATATGTTCAGAAAACAGGAGCTGAGTTTGACATACAGTATATTTTTTCTAGTGCAGAGTGATGTTCAAGATGGACCAGTGAAAAGAAGGGGTAACTAGCAACAGAAACACTTACTCTTCTTCATCATCTTCCTCATCACTTGTCATTCTTCGCTTTCCGTAACCTTTGGGTTCGCCATCAGGAGGATCGAAAAAATCAGCATATTTTACTTTGCGGCCACTCTGAAATCAAAAACGTGATTTTAAGGGCAGAACACACTACTGGGCTACAGTTCCAAAATAAAACTCCACATTTCTTTCGTCCCTCCTTACTATAGCCTACATGAGAATGTCTACGCCCATACTTGCATGTATCGAAGACTACACCATTAAGATCCAAACACAACGTGAATAATAAAACGGTATCATGGATGAAACCGGTTGATAAAAAAATGCGAAGTGCCACTCAATAAAAACAATACATGAATGAATTTGTAGGCCTATGCCAAATTGGGAAACTGGTATTTGATGAACAACATGTGAAGTGATTCTTTAGAATAACTTTTGCAAAATTTTCGTTTTAAGACATAAATAAGGCAAAGGCGTCAAAATGAACATTTCAAATTGTATCATTTCTGTCTCTAGCAACATAACAGGCAAATGGGGAGTTCAGTGTTAAAGATAAATTTATAGATAGGCCAGTTATAAAAGTTACAATTTATCTATGAGAAAAAAAAACTATTTCAGTACAGCCAATCAGGGTAACTTTGACCTCTCAGTATAACTTTAGGTCACAGCTGTAGAGATCAAAACTTACCAGTTAGCCACCAGTTTCCTTTTATGGCACTGCTGGGGAAATTAGTTATAGTTTGGGTTTAACATGGCAAGTGATATCTCTATAAATAAGTGAACTAAAGTTACCCCTAAAGGCCCATGGTTACCCTGATTGACTGTATTTAGGCGATGTTGGTATAGGCCTGCTACAGTTTGACATCAACACTAGGCTATAGCCATCAGTGTTAATCAAGTTGTACCTGATGAACATAATCTTGTATGGAACAAATTTTTGGGGAAAAAAAAATTAAGAACTAAAGTTATTCATCATGTGTAGTTTACATGCACTTGGTTCACTCAATATGGCCATTGGTATCATGTCTCTTCCATTATGATGCAGTAATTAATTCAACAGAAAAAGTTAGGCAACTTGGTAAATTTTAAAGTTTATTTTGAAAATCATATGAGGCATTGTTTTTCCTACCTTGGTTTTATGTTTTTGTTGATCCTCCTCATCACCATCACTACCCTCACTTGATGGAACATCTTGAAAATAATCGAACTCGTCATCGTCTTCATCGTCATTGCCAGTTGAAGACTCCAGCTTCCGTATCCGGCGTTCCTCCTTGGCGTCCTCCTTTTCCAGAAACTGCTCAAGTTGGGACAACTTAAAAAACTTGTCGTCCACTACCGTAGTCCTAAACTTTGGCGTTTCATGTTTACGTTCTTTCCTTGCGTCACTTTCCAGATTTTCTTGGTCCTCATTTTCTTCATCATCATTACCATCAGCCTCGTTCGCATCACTTAAGTTCCCATTTTCTTTATCCAAAGCGATTCGTTGATCTAATGCTTTTTCCAATTCTATGGAAATGTCTGACATAGCGTCATCATCATCATCATTGTCGAGCAGCGAAATTGTCTTCAATTTTTCAAAATCCTCATCGCCCGAATCACCACCATCTGGCTCAGGGTGTTCATTAGAAGACGATTCACTTAACTCCTCAGCGTCATTATCACGACCACTTCTCTGTTGATCAAGGAACGTTACGGCCTCTCTGCCTTTTTTATTGCAATTCAATAATTTGGAAACTGCTCTGATAAAATGGCCATTGTACGCATTATTCTGCAATTCTAATTCTTGCCAAATCTGTTCATCGTCGAAGTCATGGATTATCAATTCCGGTAATGCCACAGATGCAGGGATGCTAACGATTTCAGTCGACTTGCTCAGGTCATACAGCTGTTTCGTGAATTCCTTTAGGTCATCAGCCAACTTATTCTGAGGCCTGATAGAAAATGTGAAATAATGATGAGCATAATGTGCAAATTATAGAGAATGCACTAGAACTGAAATTCAACATAAATTAAATCATTAAATGGGCATATTGTGGGTATAATTTTATTTCTATGCATTTAAAATTGAGAAAATCTACATCTGAATATGAAATTATTGAATTAATTTCACATAAATTATAGCATGTGCCTTGCCACAAGCGATTTCAGAAGTGGAACAGAATTAATGTTCTGTGAACAGATGCAGGCTAAACAAATTGATGTCTAGGCAATACACTGTAAGCCTCAGCAGTGAAGCACTAGTCCGAATCAATTTTAAATTGATTGAAATGTTTAAGCCAATTCTTGTCCTAAGATATCTTCACATAACATGGCATGGCATGCACATCATATATCATCTATACTAATAATAGGCTACCGGTTAAGATTGTAAATAAGTCTTAAAAGGCCTTTACCGTGGTCATTTTAGACTTAAGTCATCTAGCATCATTATTTTATGAAGTGAACAGCTACTCTAATTTGATTAATGAAATAGTAGAATATTCAAAATGGCAAATTTGGGGCAACTGAACCTTAGATCGTTCTGCAAGAGAAACAATAGCACAAACTTTTCAGTATGGGAATCGTACATCTTTTAGAACTGCATAGAGGTATTGAGAAAATCGAAGGAAATTGTTGTGATAATACATTTCATACATTTTAATTGTCATGCTTGGATATTGAATAAATTTTGAAATACATGTATGAATCTCAGTGTAGATGGAGACATTTAATTATAATGTCATCATATTTCCGGGTAATTTTTCAGAATTCCAACATGAAACCTACCAACGTCATGAATTACTTTACTGCCCACCCTAATGATGACAGTTATTGGCCGAAAAAAAATTGGAATTCAGTGATTTTTGCACAAATGATGAACTTTAGCAATATAACAGCACATTTTTAAATGCGAAACGCCGCATGCGAGTGTTTTTGAAAAACAGGATGACAAATGATTATATTTTATCCAAAATTATATAAATTAGCAATGAGAGCATCGTGTTTGACTAACACCCCCATCCACCCACACTTCCGTCATCAGCTCATGATTTGACCAGCACCCTTCCTTCTAAAATTAGAACGTTCCCCTAGTAAACGGCACATTGTAAGAATGGGCAAGCGAGCTACACTTGTAGGTGAGACTATCGTTCCAAATAAACCATTTCCAGAGCTGTCCGTAACTTTTCCCAGCAGTATTATAGCTAAAATAAACTGTGGGTATAGCATTAGTTGTACAAGTTGCGGGGCACCCTGTAAATGGAAAAATGGCGCATGCGCAGAACTAGTGACTACCACCACGTGCGAAAATCACATTTCCAAGTTTTATAATCAAAATAAGACCTGGGTCATCTACCGATGCATGAACGGTATATTCTGCATTACGGCAGTGTAGATGATCCAATCAAAAGTGATGTAAATCACGAATACATGAACACAACTAACGAGTGTCACGTCCGCATGGAGACCAGCAGTATTGATCCATTTTCGTTGGCTCGTTTCGAGCGACGAAGACTCTACTCACAAATAAAACTCAGATTCGACGAACAGTACACCCTCCTGAGTTACATATTTTGCTCTTACCTTAAAAACACATCCAAATTACTCTTCAGGTCATCAAATTTGGCCAGCAGTTGGCTAAACATCAGACTGGAAGCCGCCATTTTTTAACTATAATGCTGGCTGCTCCTACTGCAGCGCCTCTAGCGGGCTAAGCGGTTGTGCTTTCAGCGCGCAGTGCGGCGCTTCTGCTTAATGGCTTCCATGCTTCAAATAACTTCAACATTGCATTCATGCCCCAAATCCAGGAAATAACATTGTAAAAAGTTGAATAAATTGATTACATTATCAAATGTACGATATGAAATTATTAAAACTACAGAAATTATCAATTTGACAATATTGATGCTGAATGACATAACTTCGCAATAATAGTCAAATGTGACATTTTTTTGTCCAAATTTTCTGTCCAAATGATCAAAAACAAAATTTTAATTCGTTTTCATGCAGGCATGAAGTTTTAAGGTCCATTGAAAGTGCGTTGTAGCTTTGGGGACACCATGCATAAAATTACGAAACACAATCTCTCCTTTCCTGATTAACATACAGTGTACATGTATTAATTTTTTCTTTTTTTTCTAAACATTAAGATCGAGGGACTTGCGTTTTTTGGGATGTGCTCTTGACAACTTGTGGAAATGCATATGATATTAATAAAAACGATAATTCT